>VMDR010016912.1:0-20648 GCA_007922815.1 Macrotus californicus | reverse complement strand
TTGCCTGATGCTATTAAAAATTCTGAGCCCCAGGTTTCTCTCCTAGAAATTCTAATTCTTTGGTCTGGGTGGGACCTAGAAATATATTCTTTTAAGAAATACCCCAAGTTATATTTTTAATAAGACAAGTGGGGTTGTCATACTGTACAGCAGCAGTTGGCAAAGAGTTTCTTAAGAGGATAAATAGTAAATATTTTAGAGTTTGTGAGCCATGTGGTTTCTGTACAACTATTTTGCTATTGTAGTGCAGAAGCAGTCATAGACAATATGCAAATGAATGCATGTGGCTATGTTCTGCTAAGGCTTTATTTACAAAAACAGCTAGCAAGTTGGATTTAGCCTGTGGGCTATAGTTCGTCACCCCCTGCTGTATATCTTAATTTTCTCTCTAGGAATCATTTATAAATTCTTTAAGATCATCTGAATACATTCCAGGGTTGGACTCTTGTATAAGGTTCTATTCAGACCTAATTTCAATGTTGAGGTACAATTTTAGTCCATTTTCCCTTATGTGTCCCTGGGAGCTGGCCCTTTTAGGGATTGTATAGACCAATTCTGGTCCATGGGACTTCATTCTCTGGTTAGCCAGGGCTGCACGTAATCATTCCCTCTGTAATTCTCCAAGATGTGTTGTTTCATCATTCTGCCATGGTGCCTTGTACATAATTATTGCTTAATAAATATTTACTAAAGCGAACATAGTATATATACTAAATTGAACATAGTAAATACTTATTAAGTAGTAATTATGTGCTAGGCACTGTGGTGGATTGAATTTTCAGGTAAAGAGTTGGAATTGCATGTGTGGCATTTGAGAAGCAAGACGAGAGATGCAGATTTGCGACCGGCATTGGTAGCACAGTGAGTGGAAGACAGTGGAGAGAACTTTGGAGGGAGGCGAGTCAGGACTAAGCAGTGCAAAGGTCTGAGATAGGATGGCCAGAAAGGAAGAGAACTCTTACTGAACAAAAACCACATGAGGAGGGAGGTTCTAGAAAAACAGGTTGTTTGACAGTGTCAACTCTAAAGAAGTCTAGTAGAACAACGACTAGTCATTGGCAAGGACATTCATTCATCTTTGAGAAGTTTCTTTAGAAAAATATGAGCATAAGTCAGGTTGCTATAAATAGTCACTTATGGGAGGAGTGAAGAGAAAAAAACGGAAAGCAGGTCCGAGTTTCAGATCTTGAAGGTGATAGGTGGAGAGGAGATAAACTTAGTTGGAATTGAGGAGGGATGGATAAAGAAGGGGTAAGGAAAACAACTGTGATCTATTTGCCGTGGTTTTTTCCAGCAGGGAGAAATGTATCCTGGAGATTAGAAGGACAGGATGGGGAAAATATAGTATCGGAAGACATGTTTGATTTCAGAAGACAAGCCTCTGCTAAATACTAAGATAGAACAGGGACTAGAATGATGCCTTATGTAAAATGTTATTGTTTGGACCAGGTTCCCACTAAAAGTTTCTGGGCCTAGAATGGGTGTCTCATTAGATACCCTGTCCCTTCCAATGCTAAAATCAAAGGGAAGAGCAGACAGCACCAACAGTGACAACAAGACAACTTCCATCTCTAAAGAACTCCAATTACATAATCAGGAAGTTGTTTTCTTCAAAAACATGTGTTTCTGAGGGAGATACAGAATGGGGAAAAGTAGGTTTAATGTTGTGAGTATGTAAAGCAGTTTATTCTTGTATTATTATTTATTAATTATTGTACTATTTTCCATACAGACAACTGTAAAGCTACTTTTGCCCACCCTGTATATTTTTTCTCTCTTCCTTTTTATATAAGAATCTTACTACTTGAAGGAGAACCCCCAAAATGGAAACATGCCAACACAAGCAACCTTGTATAGCTAAGCATCACCTCATGTATTTAGCTTAGTAAGGTCAAGGATGGGAATCATGTGTAGAAGGGCCAAAACCTTAGAAGAATCTGAGGAAGGCAATGGAATGCCAAATTGTAACAGCTGGTAGAGGCAGGGGGTCGTCAGAGACACTTTATACTGATGAGTAACTGAACCATATACATGTATTTTATTCATTATCTATCCACCCATTTATCATCTATCTACCCATCTATCAATCATTTATCAATCTACTCACTACTTATATATGTAGAGAGGACTGTGGCCAGCAACGAACACTCAGAGTGATAGGTGAGAATGGATTGACAAATCATGATCAAGGGATTGGGTAGAGAGAATGGGATGCGAAAAGGAAGATCCTGAGGGATGATGGCGGTGCCCACACTGGCTTCAGGTGCCCATGTTGGTGCCACATACATACCTTTTGGAGTAAAACTCGACATGCTGCTCCAGTTTTAAGCAGTCACCATGGTGGAGGATGAAATGGTCTGGCAGGTGTGAGCATCTTGCCAGACCTTGTCAAGACTCTTTAGGTTCTGAATACAAGCAAGCACAGCTGAGCAAAGGATACCTTCACAGCTCTGACACTCAGCGTCTTGGGATGTCTAATGAAAATTTTACCTGTCCCAGTGATTGAAACAGAATCCTACAACTTGTGTAAAATCAGAGTAAAGGAGCTTAATTCTAAGGTGCTTCGCTTTGTTTTGTTTTTAGCCTGAGAGCTTCATTTCCCTTCCTTCATTCCTTGTTCTCCTAGTAACAGATATTTGTCACCATTTTTCAGAAAATCAGGTATCATGTGCCGAAGTGCAGTTACTCAATCACCCATGTTCCCTATCTCTATAATTAATCCTTTTTCTAGGCTTATTTTTAACCTTAAATTAATCCTTCCTTTAGCCAAGTAACATTTATTGTGGGAGAGAGAAAAGCTGAACACATTGTTTTTACTCTTGAAGATCTAACAATCAGATGCTGGATGTGCAGATACCTGGTGCACATTAAAAAGACATAAGCATACAAAAAGAAAATTAAACAAGTAAAAAATCAATATGGCTGCATGAAAGTAACTAATTCAATCGATATGTATTTGTTTGCTTGTATTCAGAGGGAATGAAGAACTGCAAGACATTGGACCTCCATTGGCCTTTCAGGCAGCAGCCTCTGTAAAGGAGGAAACTTGAACAGAATTCTGGGCAAGGCAGGGACAGGAGCCCCGATGCCAGGTGGCTGGGCAGGCAGTATGTGTGTGCCGGGGCAGAGGGGTGTCTGGCCAGGGTGGGTTTAGACATGTGCAATAGAGATTTCAGATCTAGCAGCTATTAAAATTTTTCACACAGGAGGTTGTGATTTATTTAAGCTAATTTATTTACATAGACAATCAACTAAGTATGTGTATACGAATGAGTCTTGAGTAAACATATCTAATTTGCTCTCATGATCTTTAAAACGCATCGTTTCTTTCCTTACAAATTGCAGTTATTTTTTTCCATGCTTCCCCTCATTCCCGAATGGTTGGGAAGATTTTTGTGGAGTTATTACGTCGTGCCCCTGTTGCAGCTATGGGTTTTCTACCCTTGTGACTTGTGTCCATTACCATCTCTCCTGAGATGTCACAGGGAAAATGAAAGGAGTGCCTCTTTCATAAAGGGCACTTGGAGGGCAAGAGTTTTGTTGTATCAGCTCCATGTCCTTCACTGGCCAGCATAGCTCCTTGTGTATAGCAGCTGCTCTGGGTGCATAGATGACCAATTTTGCTTTCCTGATGCTGCAGAGCAGGACAAAGTGAGGGCTTCATGCTGTTACGTTGAGCAGATCATAGGTTCATCCTACTTATGGAAATAGGGGGGCATGTGTCTCCTTTGAGAGTTTGAAGATGAATATGTACATTGTACGTGGAAATACAAAGTTTGACTGACTCTACCTCAACACTGGAAGTCTCATAAGTTGTTATTATCAGTCCTGCAATTTTTAAAACATTACATAGAGCCTTAGCTGTTTGGTTCCCATTGACTTCCAGCTATTGTATATTCACATAATGAAAGCACTTTGTCCACATGACTAAAACATCAATAAGGTGTATGTATAAGTACTATTTAAGAAAAAATAGAGAAGGTACAGCATATTTATATACATATGAAAAAACAGAGAGGCAAAGGAACCAATTTTCTGCTTAACAAAAGGTTCTCACCTAAGTGGGTGTCTGAAATCATTCCCCTAGGTCATATTCAGGTGGGGACATTGTCCCCACATTCCTAGGGGAAAGCAAAGCTACCCATGCAAAAAGTGGGATCCCCCAGATGGTATTTTTTCCGACAGTGGGTTTTTCACTTTTTGCTCTTTCTAGTTGATTTTAAAGAAGAACATGGCTGCAGGAGCCTTGGGGCTGCCTCTCTAGCCCCCTGCATAGGAGCTCAAAGCTGGCAGCCCCAGCTGGCTTTCCTCCATCTCCAGCAACCCTCAGCTCTTGCTGAAATTAATGTGGTTCAAGCCGGGGCCAGGACTGCCAGTTGTCCGAAGATAAATCATTGGTTTTGAGAAAAATCCCCCTTTTAATGATTCACAGTTGAATTTGGATTTAAACTCAGCTCCACCAACAAACAAAACAACGAGCTGTTGGAGAGTGTGTGTCTGAAGCTGCGAACGTGTCAGTCATGGAGAGCTTGATGCCTACAGGGTTCAAAGGCTTTTGGTGCTGTGGCAGGTAAACCTGTGGAACCAATGAGGAAACAATGACAACGGATGACATTGTGGATAACATGTGGGTGTGGCAGTGCTCAATTTCTGCTGCTCTTGCTTTGGAAGATCCAGGTTTCATTTCTACTTCAATGTGATCTTAGAGCAGGGGTGTCAAACTCATTTTCACGGGGGGCCATATCAGCCTCGCAGTTGCCTTCAAAGGGCCAAAATAATTTTAGGACTGTATAAATGTAACTACTCCTTAACTGTGAAGGAGTTGAAATGACATTTGGCCCTTGAACTGGAACTGGACTAACGTGGAGCTCCCCAAACCAGGAAAAATTTGTGCTCTCACGTTCTCTCATCTGATGGTATACCTGAATCCTCGTGGGTGATTAGATGTCAATGAAAGCTGGATCAGGAAGACAGGTAGCTAAGGCTATCAGGACAAAACAAAGCTCTTAACTTGGACAGAATTATAGATTGAGGGTGCCGAAGTTTCCTTGCAGGCAGAAGTAGGGTGGATGCAAGTTGCCAACCCCTTGTGACTCCCTCACTCAAACCATTAAACAGTAACCATGTCCTGGGGTAGAGGGCTTCCCTCTTCCAGTGACAGAATGTAGCAGATTTTCTCAATGGCAGGGGTGCCGCTAACATGTGTGGGGCTCAGGCAAGAGAAGACATGGAGGCCCACAAGCCATAAATGTAAATGTTGAACACAAATAAAATATGCTGTAGCCACTTACTTTGACAAGTATTCCTTCCTAGTGACTTGATATATTGGGTTCAAATTTAGGATTCTTGGCTTTTATGAAGTTCTGTGCTTGAACATGGTGGAGCAGGGAGAGCTCACCCCCAGTCTTCTGCATTTCCCCTTCTTTCCCTTCCCCCAGCCCTGTCCTGCACCACCAGGGGCTACGTGCAGACCCCTCAGAGCACACATCCAGGCTCCATTTACAAGACCTGTAAATGATGGCTTGGCTACCTCAGGGCTTAGGAGAGCCTATACTGGCAACCAGAAGTTTGAGAAGTATAAAGCTTCATATGAATTAATTACATAATTATCATTGGAGTGTGCCTTCTTAAAGCCTCTATTTTTCGTCTGCCAAAGAGAAGATGAGAATACATGCTTCAATGCCTTGTTACTTATTATCATTTTCACCATCAGAGTTAACAACCTTTTTGTGTTTTCCTCTTGTAAGTGAGTAGGCTGGTATAACAGTACTGTTAAATCTTGACTGTCAAACTTCGGAGTCTGAAAACATCTTCAAGGTCTTCAAATTCTGTGATTATTACCAAGACGCCTGCAGATTTTAGGACTGAGTGTGTTTTGTTTACCTAGAGCTTATATATTTTTATCTTTAGTTCAAGCAGCACTTAAAATCCAGAGACTTAATGTACAAATTCAGGTTTGTAAAATCCTAAGGCTTGACCACCTTGGCCTAGCCTCCCTTGGTGCCTGAGCCTAGGGGGCAGCCTCTCTGCCCTTTGATTTTCAGGCCTCCTTACCCAGGGTGTCTGTGAGTCTGGCTTCTACTGCCCCAGGTAGAATTTTTGGCTCCTGTCCACATCCAGGTCTTTGCCTCCTTCTCTGCCTTAAGCTCACTGACCCTCTCTCCTTTCCTGCAACACACTCACCATTCATGCACTTTCCTGCCTCCCAGCCTTTGCTTAGCAGTGTCCTTTGCCAGCTGTGCACTCCACTTCCACCCCAGTGAGCTAATTTCCATTCATCTTTTTGAATTCAGCTCACCAAAGAAGACTTTCCTCAGCCATCAGTTTGGGTCTGATTACCTAGTTACTCTCATAGCATTCTGTTTTTTTCTTTTGTTGTAGTGAGAAATAGATGATCAAATAAATGACTTAATATCTACCTTTCTTGCTAGAATGGAAGTTCTAAGAAGGGAGGGACCAGACCTAGTATGGCACCTATGCACAGTAAGCAATAAAACGATATTTTCTGAATGAAAGCATTCTTGTATTGAATTGATGAGGAACAGAGGCCCAGAGGGTAAGTGCAGAGGGAGCCTGGGACATAACCTACCCAGCAGCGAAGGGGAGGCAAGGGGGCCCTGTTTGAGTGGCAGGTCCAGCTCTCAGGACCTTTACAGATCACATGCTATTTCTCAGATTCCCCTCTCTCAGCATTAGATATCTCTTCTCATGATCCCACACCAGCTACTTGGTTTCTCCCAGACATCCAAGCTTCTTGGGCCCCTTTTTGCTTTTCTCCTTGAGCTGTAACAGGCAGGACCACATGCTCACTGTGTATTCAATGCAGGGCTCAAGTCCAGTCCCCCAGAATCTCAGTTCCTTCTCCTGAACCTCCCTGCCACCTGTGGTGACCTGAAGAAAGATCAGCTAGCTCAGCAAGGAATTGTGTGCCTAACAAAGCCAGCATGGACTTCTAAACAATGACTTTCTCATTTCAAGTACTATTTTTCTGGGGAAACCCAAAACATCTGAAATACCTTAGAGAGGATAGCAATGTTTGTATCTATTTCTGTAGTAATTTTCTTCATTGTACAGCTTTTACAAAAGTATTTGTGACTCCACAAATATTGGTTATGAAAAACTCATTTTAACATTGTCTCATACTGAAGAAAGGGAAAGGAACATACAGGTATAGAGAATGTCCATGTTTGAGAAGAGATAGTGACTAGATGTACTTTTTAAAATGTCTAGATGCAATTATGAAGAAGAAAAAAGAAAAAGCTAGACCACTGACTCATATCATAGCTCAAAATGATTTTTCAGATGGCACAAAATTTAAAGAAAACAAGAAAAATAAAAAACTTATACACAAGAAGTTGTAAGGGACAGATAAATTTGATTATAAAAATTTTTAAATTTTTATATAGACACAAAATATTGTTAGTGTAGGTAGCTGGATATTAAATAAGGGAAGGGAGCAAAGGGAGTGAGGCATTAAGAAGCCTAATAAATTAGAAAGTTGAATTGGAAAGAGCCTGCTTGCTTCACTAGGAGGTACGACTTCACACGCTCCCTAGGAACCACCTACTGTGCATGCCCAGCAGAGGCCGAGATGGCGACCATAGAGGTCTGTCAGTCTAGCCTGGGATGGGAGAAGGATCAGATTGGATAAGGGACATAGAACCCTGGAAGATCTGGGGAATGGATTGGTTAGAGGGAGGATCCAGCACCAGCCTGCACAAAATTGGGAAGTTGATTGATTCGTTTGAAAGAGCACCTGGTTCTTTCCAAGCCCAAGATGAAACAGTCCCAGTTTAACAAAGAAGCTCCGTCCCTGTGAGTAACACACGCTCGCCCATGCACTGGTGCATCCTCTCCATAGCAGTCATGTGGCCCTAGCAGTCGCCCGGGGCGCACAGCAGACAGCCTGAGTCTGGGTACAGCAGCGCCAGCCAGAGCACAGCCAGGAACAAACTACACTAGTGAATGGAGACAGACAAAGACTGGACCAGTCTGAGTTTTAACATGGACTGAACCAATAGCACAGAACTTTTGGACCTTGACCTTTGTACTTGGTTTGATGAAGACAAGGGTATACTTTTTCCATGGCAAGATGGACAGAGATGAAACCCCGAAGCCGAACCTGGGACAGTGCTTTGTGTTTGCCTCAACTTCTTCAATAAACCTTACTGCAAAGCCTCAACCTCCCATGCATGGTCCCCTGAAACGCTTTTCTTATGACCCTGGGAAAGAACCCCATTTCCACTCGCAACAACATCATAAGCAAGAGGAAAAGATAACAAACTGTGAAGTTTTGTCAGAACATGGGACAAACGATGGATTTTCTTAATTCACAAGGCACTTAAAAATCAACCAGGAGATGCATTAGATTAACTAAACCTGTAGGATTCAAAGATTCAGTCCAGCAGGAAGATGCTCAGGGGGTGGACAAGGTGTCAAATAAAATTACATTTTTTAATCCTCCCCAAAATACCCCAAACAGAAAACCAACAAGAGTATCCTAGAAAAAAAAGCAACAGGTCATTCACAGAGAACAAAAGACAAATAGACATATACAAAATACATAAATAAATAGAAATTAGAGATTGAGATATACTTCTAAAAAATTCAAAAATGTTAACAATGCCTGGCATTCGAGGGAGTGTGGAAAAAAAACACTCACACTTTCTGGTGAATGTGGAAATCGCTACATATTTTGGCAGAACAATTTGGCAATTGATGTGTATATATAAAAATTTAAAATACATACACCTTTACCAAAGTGTGTACATATAAAAATTTCCTTGCCAGGTACATTCACAACCAAGCACAGATATGCATGTGAAAAATTCCTTGCAGAAGTATTTATAACAGCAAAAATCGGAAAAAGCCAAATGTTCATCTTTGGAGGATTAGTTAAATGGATTATGTAGCCTATACTCTTAAGCTAGTAAACAAACACCATGCGGCTGTGAAAAACCATGAGGTATGTGTTGATTTGAAAAGATATTCATAATATGTTAAGTGGAAAAAATAAATCAGTACATTTATGGTACGATTTGACTCATATAAAGAAAAAATTGACATAAATGTTTGAATATGTGTAGAAAATATTTGAAAGTCCATGTACCAAATGAGCAGCTACCTCTTAAGTATGGTATTAATGAAAGGGACAAGAATTTTTACTCTCATAATACTGTAATATATATAATAATTTATTTATTTTTATTTTTATCTTTATTATTTTTTATCCTTACCTGAGGACATGCTTATTGATTTTAGTAAGAGGGGAAGGAGAGAGAGAGAGAGAAACATCTCTGTGAAAGAGAAACATTGATTGACCGTCTCCTGCATGTGCTTCACCTGGGGATCGAACCTGCAACCTAGGCACATGCCCTGACTGGAAATCAAATATGGAACCTTTCAGTTCATGGGACGATGCTCCAACAAACCAAGCTACACTGGCTAGGGCTAAGTTTGTATTTTTTTTAAAAAGTCATGATTTTATTCCTTTTCTTCCCAAAATAACCACTCTGTGAAAATAAACAAAAAGTTAACAAAAACAAAAAAAAATTTTAGGTCATACTCTACTAAAGAGCACAGACACTACACTATCCATTCAACAATTTAATTCAACTTTTTTTTGAATGAACACTAATTCTCAGGAACTATTCTAAGAAATTTGCATCACAAAAAAGAAATAAACCACCATGGGAGCTCACTGCTCAGTAGCTGCCTATTTCTCTAATCAATACTAATATTATTAATACAATATTAAGGAAGTACAACAAAAACTCTGGTAATGCAAGGGATGCAATGATGAACCCACTTAGGAAAATCAGTTTCTCATAGGAAATGCTTGCTCTGAATCTTGAAGGAAGAGAATCAGTTCTAGGACCTACTTGATCCTACTTGCACTCTGATAAGTTGGCCAATGCTGTTTCATGGAGATTGGCTGAAGAGGACATGAGATTCCAGCGTCCGAGATAAAGGACTTCACTATTCATGGCAGAGTACTCGCCTTGATTATCAGCACGTGGGTGAGTTTCCCTTGCCTCCCAAGGCCATTGAGGCAATGCCATGGACCCAGATGAGTTTGTGTTACAAATGAGGAACACCAAGCTTGGGACATCTGCTGTTTCACAACAAACAATACACAAGTCTGCTTCCTGTGCCAGAGGGAGACATGATCTTATCCCTGAAGGTGGCTCACTACAATCACAAACCTGAGAAACGGCCCAGGTGAAAACCAGTCAGGGCCTTGCATTGTTGGCATGCTCAATGAGATGTGTAGGAGCTCAAGAATCCATGGAGGAGTATCTCCCAACAGAGAGCAGGTAGGGAGAAGCCCGCCAAAGGCATTGGCCATGGAGACAGGCCTCACAGGAGGACGAGCAGAATTGGGGAAGCAAGTAGCATGGGAAGAGATGAACATGCGTAGGTAGCAAGGACCAATTCGTACATTCACAGAAGACCCAAAACTTTGCTCTGGATAGATTGGGTTTTGTTTTTCTTAGGTTGAACTACACAATGTTGCTGCTTTTGTAGGTTAGAAATGGTTGAATGACGGCAATTTCCTGTTGTTCAAACTAATAGACTTTTCTAATGCAGTGCGGAAGATGAATGGGAAGGGGGAGGGGGCAAGACTATTCATCTCTTTATCTCCGTGTTTAGCCTAGTGATGCCTGGTGAATATTTTAGTGACTCAGTCAAGTTTATTGAATGAGTAAATAAACAGTGAATGAAAGAATTAATTAAAATAGGGGATTTTTTTAAAAAATTGGAGGATTGTTTTCTTTAAAAAACAGGGATATTATGATAGGTTTTAAATTCTCTTGAGGATGTGTTAAATAATAGAAAATATAAATATTGGTCTCTGTCTCTACTTAGTGGCACAGCTCCTAAAAACCCTATAATATCTTAAGTGAGGAGAGCATTAGGAGCCTATTTTGTTCTAACATTTGGTCTTTGACCCTTGCCCCTGACACAGACCTCCTAAATCCTTTGGAATTTCTGGGGGGATAGGAGCATCTTTTGTTCTAATAAGGTGACCCTTGGTGGACTCCTAGATAGCTCCAAGATGAGAATTGGCCACCAGAAAGACCAAGTCATGATTAGAAGCCTGGAAATTTAAGCCCCCACCCCTTATTCTCTGAGAAGCAGCGAAGGGCTGGAGATTGAGTTAATGATCAATCAGGCCTATGTGATGAGGCCTCCATAAAAATGCCTGAAACATGGGGTTCAGAGAGCTTTTGTGTTGGTGAACACACCTATATACCTGGAGGCTGGTGCACCCAAACTCCACAGGGACAGAAGCTCCTGTGCCAGTGACTCTCCGAGACTTTACCCTCTTTATTTGGCTGTTCATCTGGATCCTTTATCATGTTCTTTATTATATAATAAACTTTAAATATAAGTAAATGTTTCCCTTAGTTCTGTGCGCTGTTCTAGCAAATGATCAGATCTAAGGATGGGGTCATGGGAACCTCTGACTTGCAGACAAATTAGACAAAAGTTGTGGGTAACTTGGGGACTGACTACTTGTCATTGGATCTGAAGTGGGGGCAGTCTCCTGGGACTGAGCCCTTAAGTTGCGGAGTCTGTGCTAACTCTGGTTAGTGTCGGAATTTAATTGAATTGTAGGACACCCAGCTGGTGTCCAGAGAATTGCGTGATGTGTGGAAAGCCCACCCATCTGGTGTCAGACGTGTTGTGAGTGTGGTGGTAGTGGAAAGGAGAAACACAAGGAAGTTTTTCTGGCTCAGGGTTCTTGAAGCCTGGAAATACAGGGTTTATGTTATTTCAAATCACTTCATGAAATAATATGCCAGTTTTGGAAATAGAGATTCTGGAGAGTTAGTCTAGCATAGTGGCTAAGCTCAAAACTTTGGAACAAAAGAGCCTTAAGTTTAAATCTCAGCTACTTCTAACAATGTGGTCTTTCAGGGTCACGGTATCTTAACCTGTAAAATAAGGATGACAATTTACCCACCCACCCCAACCCCTACCTTGGGCTTCTGAGGATAACACAAAACTGATTATGAAATGCAGTTAGAACAATGCTTGGGTTTATTATTCTGTTATTATCAATGAAGATTGGCTAGGACTGGTTCTCTTTGTTTGAGAAAAAAAGGCTGCCCCCAAAACCTAGTAGGCGGCCATGAAAATGAGGGGCCAATCTTGAGTCACTCGGAGGGTGACCACAGGACAGAAAATCAAAGGTTACCTTTTGTGTATGTGTGTGCAGGTGTAGCTCAGGTGTGAGAAGAGTGAGATGGTCTCGGTCCGATGAAATCGTTGTGAACAAGAAGTATGGCTGTATAGCGAGGGAAGGAGAAGGCGGAGTTGGGCAGGGTTACCATGCTCTATGTGCACACAGATACCATCTGTTCCTGAGGCTTCTGGTGGGTCTCTGGGTGGTCAGTAAACCTGGCACGGCCTGGCTTTCCCTGGGCTCTCAGGGCAACCACTCCAAGTCCAAGGGCACATACTTCTCACATCCCAGAATCATGCTGTAATGATGATATATATTTCTCGTGTTCTGAACAAAATGGCATTGATCTTTTAAGGTCACACATGCTCAGCCAAAGTGAAATAGAAGTTTAGGCGAGTGCTGGGTTTAGGCATTCAGCAATTCAGGCTGCAGTGGTTTTCACCGCCTGAATGCTGTAGCGGGACTGCTCGGGACTCCCCCAGCTTTCACCTGGGTGTGGGTGCGGGCTCTTTGTTTCCTGATGACTGATCATATACTCTCATTGTAGGGTTTGTTTGTTTTGTCAGGTTATTACTTAATATTTGCATTTGACAGTCCGCTTCAGCGCTTCAGATCATCCGCATCAACCTACATATGATTCAACTGGTGCCTTTTCAGGAAGAATATACGGTTACACTTTGCTGGCCACATACCTAAAACTTTTAGTTGTTCCTCAGTCTTCCCTGGTCATGATTATTATTTCCCAATTCACTTCACACGCTTCCCAGGGTTTGTCTGAAGGTTTAGTTTAAAATGTTTCCTTTTATGTATGTAATAGTTTGAAAATCCATACATTCTTAACTTGTGTTTTGGGGAGGGAGGCTGAGGATAAAACTCCACACTGCCAAAGTCAACACACTGACACATTTGAAGAGCGTAACGTTGCTTTTCCTGCAGTTGGTGCTTCACCAGGGAAGGCAGCAAATTGTTACTCTTTCACTGCAGATTCCTTTACAAGGAGATGAAAATGGAGGGTTTAGGGCTGAGTAAAAACAAAGAACATAACCTAAGGCAACTCATGAAGAGGCAATTTCAGAACCATAGAAATTCTAGCTGAGGCCAAAAGAGATGATTTCTAAGGCTTAGCACTGTTACTGGCCTCTTGTGATGTTAATAGCATGCTTAAAAGCCAGTACCAAGAAAGGGGGTAATGTCACTTTAACCAAAGGAGCAAGGCTCCCAGGCTTAGTGCTGGCCAAGTGTAAAGTAGAAAGCCTAGCAAAAAATAATTGAAGCCCCTGTGAAATATTTCAATTTTTTTATTGATTGAAAGCAATTATCCCTTAATTGCATATTTAAATGAGGTATTAGGAGGTTTAACTAAGCAATGCCTCTTAATTGCTGCTGCACGCTAGGTGTCACAGATTGTGTTTATTTCATATGTTAATTAAAGAGAAAGGGGTATTTTATTTTATTTACTACAAGGTTCTCTAAGGCTGCATTGTTTAGGACAAAGTATGTCTCAGGTGTTTATCGCACGCTGGGCATTAATATCATCATTAGGAGAGGTTAAAGTTTTTTAATGAAGAGGTGCGTCTCCATTTATGTATTTCCAGCCACATAGGCATATCTTCAGTGGGGGAGGGAGAGCCCCAAATCCCACGGAAACCATTGTCTTTATGAAAGAAATATCGAGCCCCTTCCTCAACAACAGTAAAACAAAGGGCAGGTTCTGATGCAAACAGGAAAAATCCCACCAAATTAGTAAGAAGTTAGGGTTGCTACAGGATGCTCTAATGGCCTGTGGCGGCTCTGTCCTAGGAGCTGCAGTGGGCCACACGCTCATTTCCAAGTTGCTGCGTGATTCTTGATAGAGAAATATGGCACTGCTCGTCGGCAACAGAACAGGTAGAGAGCTCTTTTAAAAAATCCACAGTC
This sequence comes from Macrotus californicus, assembly GCA_007922815.1. Classification (NCBI taxonomy): domain Eukaryota; kingdom Metazoa; phylum Chordata; class Mammalia; order Chiroptera; family Phyllostomidae; genus Macrotus; species Macrotus californicus. The sequence continues at coordinate 6,538 of VMDR010016912.1, read as the reverse complement.
CTCCTTGAAAAAATATTTGAAATTCTTAGTAAGAAAGGTGTTTGCAAACCTGTACATTTGAATGAGGTTTACTATCCATCCTGTGGCACTGACTGGGTCTGCAGGAAAGGGTTAAGCATCACTTTCCAGCTTGCTTTCCCTTTTCATAGTGCAATGAAAGGATCGTCACTTTAAAAACTAAATTTGTTATTTACAGCTCTCTTAGACAGACCCATCTGCCTCCTCAAAAGGCAAACAAAATGCAGTGTGTCCAATAAAGGGGGTGGGTGAAAGGGCTCTGCGTTAGGTACCCCTTGAATGTTTAAAAATCTATTAAAGAAAAGAGTGAAAGTTCATAGCAAATAATAGCAAAAATATCATTCAATTGGTTTTGTTTCAGAACAACAGATTCAGAATGGAATATGTAGCATTTCTATTGCCTCTTTATTTATTCATTCATTCATTTTTATTCATTTACTTGACAAATATGTATTGGCTCTCTAAGATGTGATCTAACGTGGGAGTGTAATGATTAGCAAGAGACATAGAGGACAGGGACATCGAGCAAATAGTCCCTATTTGTTTCAGACTCTGAAGGGCCAGTGCAGGGTCCAATAAAACACCGAATGGGAAGGTTGACCTCCCCTGAAAGGGTGGATGAGTAAAAACAAGTGACATTCTTATGTTTAGGTTGAGGCTTAAAGGATTTGGGGGTTGTGGGTGGCCTATTAGGACATCCTAATGTTCCACAATGCAGACATTTCTGAACAAAGGTATTCCCCTCAAAATACCTTAATGATAATAATAGTATTTATCTAGTTTCATATAGATTTTAATGATTTTCCTTAATCTGTAAAATAATATTGTGTTTTTTATTAAAATGATTTGATATCTGAATTTAAGCAGAGGCTATTTTCTACCTATTCTGTAGCCAACAGGCTGTAGATGAGTTTTGTATCTTTCTCTCATAAATAGTCTGTGAACAAATAAGATCTAAGTAGTTTAAAATGTTCAAGCAGTTGAAGAGGGGAAAATTCTGCAGGAGAAAATTCCTGTCTTGCTTTTAAGAAAAATTTTTGGACTGGCAAAGTGCTTTGTGTTATAAAGGATAGTTCCAATTTACGGGCTCATGAGCTTATGAGTGGAATTTGCTTCAATCCTTATCTTTATGTTACAGCAATGGCACCCATATATGATAAGTCTTCACTGGCAGAATTTTGAGAAAGTAATTCCAAGGCAGTGAATATAAAAAAGTGCTATCAAGAAAAAATATTTTTTCTTCCCTGGAATAGAAACCATTATTTAAACTGTTAGATGCCTGAGGGTTCTTTTCACACAAAATCCATCCCTGCAGTCAAAACACAGCCTTTTCCAAAGATTGTTTGTGTGTGTATTTTGGTGACGAGACCGTTGTTTCTCCGAATATTCATTAAAAATATCAAATAATCATTTTATTTTAGTGCAGGTCTTTGTAGGGCCTTAGCTTCTCAAATGAACATAACTAATGATCGTGGTAATTTTGAAGTGCACCATTTTGCACTCAAAGACTGATTTGGGCGGAGAAGCTGGAAGTGACCTTATGCAGATTCTGACACCACCCCCAAAGAATGCTACATATCCACAAAATGATAAACGGAAGCCTGGAAGAGAACCATGGAGCTTACATAACATGTCAGCCTCTTTGCTTTGTGAAAAAAGGGCATCAGTGGTTTGGTTACAAAAATAAAAAGAGACAAGGGCCGAAGTTACAGCGAAAATAATTCCCATACTTTTTTACCAACTGGAAGGAATTGTCTGTTAGGTGGTAAGAGATAGAGCAGTATCAAAGTTTTCTAAACTTCAGCTTTGGTCATGGATAGAGGGTTTAAACTTGTAAAGTTAAACTTATATCACCAATTTTTAAGCTTATGCAATTTGGGGGGCTTTTTATATAAAAACAATGCGTACGTATCTTACTTTTGCAGTTTACAGAACACATGGGATTTCGTTAGCAGACTGCAGGGGAGCCTCCCGGGGCGTGGGAGAAGGTGCAGGTGAGGAGCCCTGAAGCTGAGGGCGTCCGGCTTCGAGGGCGGACCCACCTCCATTCTACTTGTCCCTGTGTGCGCATGCTCGTCTCGTTGCCGGAGAGTCTCCTGCCCCGTTTGGTGTGGGGTGGCTTGTATTTTTAGCACCTGAATTTTAGGAAAAGTGTCCTAGAGAAATAAAATGAAGGTCCTAATATGTGTGCCTTGGGAAATTAGAGTGATGTAATATAGAATGAAACTTTTTACTGTTTAGTAAAGAATTTAATTATAACTTTGGAATGACAATAACCTTAATGATGTCATGCTCACTAATGCAAATCCCAATGATGAACAAATTTTACATTTTAAAATGTTCTTTGATAATCAGAGGAAAAAAGGCATTTTATGTATGTTGTACTTTGTACATTCTATTCTAAAAGCATCCCAGGTATTGCCATTCAGCACTGTCCTTTCTGTCAGTTTTGGAAACTGGGTAACCCCAAACCAAGGATGGAAACCATTGGCTGTGCAACATGTGATATTAAGTACTCTCTTCATAGAGAGAGCTGGAAACTGATTTTTGGCTTGTCAGGGCAATGGGAAGATGGTGGTATATTCATAGGAGACAGCCAACCACTAACTCACACATAGACAGTTTGGAGAAGAGGTTCTACTGTGTGGGTCCCTGATAATCAGCCTATCAGAACCCCCCATTGTCATATGCTATGGCCATGGAGACCATGTATAAGTGCCTAATTTGCTTTATAATCTCAGAACCTCCCATCAAAGTGGCAAGGGCATGCTTTAAGCTAAGAGGCCAATTTTCTATCTAAATCTTGCATGGCCCAATGAATGAATGAAGACATGCATTTATTCATCCCCTGGGAATACAGTGGTGAGCAAAACTGATAAGGTTCCACCTTCATGGATCAAATAACGAAACTAAAAAGTATGGAGGTATATGCTGTGACATATGATGTGAAGGAAAGGTGCTAAGTATGATGAGAGCACTTAACAGGAACCTAATTGAATCCTGGGGGAGGGGTAAGACTTTTGTGTTTTTAGTGGGCCCTTTCAGTTGCATTTTTTTAGTGTCTTTCCCCATGAGCCATCAAAAAAAAAAAAAAAATAGCAGATCAGAAATCCCTATGTTCCTGCTCATACAATGGCCCTGAGAGTACAGGCACACTTAGAGAGTTGAGCTTGAAATGTCCTGGGAATTGAGGCTTTTATAGAGATTTTGAGATTTAGCTACATCAGAACTACCTTAGGTTAGCTATGTGGGAGCTCCGCAAGAGTAAGGAGATCGGCAGTTAGAGAAATTGACCCCAAGGGACCAGGCGCTGTTCTGGAAGTCCGGTACTCCAGTCGGAAAGCAGGTATGCAGAAAATACCAGTTAGAGATACACGTCTTCTCTCTGCTTTTGTCCCTCAGACTGGTTTCTGCTAGCAATTGGTGCCATGATCTGGACAGTCTGAATGAGTTTTATTTTTTGTTTTTTTTCCTCTGTGGACGTCAGCTCTCTGAAAGCAAGCTCTGAAAATTAGAAGTAGAAAAACCCTGGCTGCTGAAAGGGAATTGCTTTGGGGCCTTGAGCTGTTCACACTCATTTAAACAGGTTTCTTTCGTTTTGAACCTCTGTCATCTTCAGTGTGTTGGCTTTTGTCCCCAGAGGGGCAAGATGGCTGCCGCAGAGCCAGGCACGGTGGCCTCAGGCAGCAGCAGCAGAAGGTTGGTGAAAGGCAACACATTAGAATGTGAGCCCCTTGAGGGCAGGGCTTTGAGGGTCTGGTTCATTGCTGTGTTCTTTGTGCCTCGAACGGTGCTTGGCACATGGTGGGTGCTTGTTATTTATTTGTAGGATGAATAACTGAATAAATAGATGGCTCTTTGGTTTGGTACGATTTCATTTTGGAACGAAACTGCTGGAACTCAAAGGTCTATCGCTCTTCCTGGCCAAGAGCAGTATGGTGAGTCTAACGATGTGGTCCAGCTCTGGGACAAAGACTCCCCTCAGCCACGGAATGAGGACTACGTCCCCCACTGCACACACTGCTTTCTGAGGCTTTTAACAATTAACAAAGAATCATATAAGCAAAGGAAAGATTGGTATTTATCAGTGACTAACAACAATGATATGCTGAATTACAGTGAAAAATAAGTGAGTGGCAAAAACAAGAAGTCTTAGGAGTGAGTGGAAATGTTAATCAAATGTCTGGCTTACTTAATCAAATTAGCATTGGTGGTTAAAAATATAGACCTGATTTTAAGAGACCAACTGATCCATAGATTTTTTTTTTAATTGTTGCAGAGGCTGGAGTTCAGGGTTGAGAGTGGGTCAATTTTATCGCAGTTTTCAAGTTTATAGTTACATTTCTTCGTTCTCCTTTCTTTCTTCCCTCCCTCTCTCCCTCCCTTCCTTCCTTTCTTTTTCTTTTCAGACCAAAAACATTTCTACGTTTCCCCCACCCCCCAGCTCCTGGTAACCACCATTCTACTTTCTGTTTCTACAAGTTCAGCTTTCTGAAATTCCATATGTAAGTAATATCATCTAGTATTTGCCTTCTGTGTGCAACTTATTTCATTGACCAGAATGTCCTCAAGATCCTTACATGTTGTCACAAATGACAGGATGTCCTTCTTTCTCATGGCTGACTCATATTCCATTATATATGCCACATTTTCTTTGTATGTTCATCTGTTGACAGACACTCAGGTTGTCTCCATGGCTTGGCTATTGTGAAAACGCTGCTGTAAACAAGGGGTGCAGGTCTCTTCAATGCCCTGTTTTCATTTCCTTTGGGTGTATTGAGGGCCCGCCATACTGTTTTCCTTAGTGGCCAGATTAATTTACACCCCCATTAACAGTGCACTGGGTTCTCTTTTCCTTCACATCCTCACCAGCATGTGTCCTCTCTTGTCATTCTGAAGGTGGCCATTCTAACAGGTGTGCGACGATAGCTCATTGTGGTTTTGATTTGCATTTCCCTTATGATTAGTCAAGCTGAGCATCTTTTTACATACTTATTGGCCATTTGTATGTCCATTTATTTGAAAAATGGATGGGTAGAAAGCATAGTTAGTTATATTTATGTCAGACAAAAATACATTTTAGGCCAAAAATAATAAGGCACAAAGGTCATTATATGATAGTAAAAGGTCAACTCCTTGAGAAAACATAATAATTATAAATATACAGGGACCTAATATTGGTATGCCTAAATATATTAAGCAAATACAAACATATCTGAAGAGGAAAATAGACAACAATATAACAATAGTAGGGAATTTCATCCATTTTCAGCAATGGATAGCTCATCCAGACAGAAAATCAACATGAAAGCATTGAAACTGAACTGTCCTTTAGACCCAATGGACCTAACAGACATATCCAGGACATTCCATCCAACAAAAGCAGCGTACACTTCTAAAGCATGCATGGAACATTCTCCTGCACACATCATATGGTTGGCCACAAAGTAAGTCTTAGCAAATTTAAGAAGATTGAAATCGTATCACATATCTTTTCTGACCACAATGGTGTGAAATCGAAATCAACAACAAGTAAAACAAAAAAAGGAAAATCTACAATATGTGGAATTTAAGAACATATCTCTGAACAACCAATGGGTCAAAGAAGAAATCAAAATGGAAATAAAAAATATCTTGATACAGTTACAGTTCTACGTGGACTGGTTGCTTAGTTTTTATGTTGTGATTTTTATGCATTTTTTTGGAGCAGTGGAATGCTCTTTGCTAATGAAGTTGGCTGTCTTTCATGTTTCATTCACTGAAAATAAATATTAATATTTAATTTATATTAATAAATTATTGTATTAATGTTAATCAAATAAGTGCCTTTTAAAAAATGTTGAATAATTAGGGAAATGCAAATTAAAACTACAATAACACTTCACATCCACCAGGATGGCTAAAAGCAGATAATACAATGCATTAGAGAGGATGTGGAAATATTGGAGTCTTTAGGTATTCCTGCTAGTGGGAATGAAAAATGGTGAAGCCACTTTGGAAAACTATATGAAACTTAAAAAAAAAGGTTAAACAGTCACGTTATGATCCAGACGGGTCATACGCCTAGGCTCTACTCCTAGGCTCAAGAGAAATATAAACATACTTCCACATAAAAATTATTCATATGTGAATATTCATAGCAGCACCATTCACAATAGCTAAAAAGTAGAAACAACCTAAATGTCCATCAGTTGATGAATGGATAAGCTGAATTTGCTCTATTCATACAATGGAAGATTATTTTGCAAAAAATGGAGGGAACTATTAACACATGCTACAATGTGGACGAACCTTGAAAACATTATGCCGAGTGAAAGAAGCAATCGCCGAAGGCCACGTATTGCATGATTTCATTTATATAAAATATTCAGAGTAGTCAAATCCATAGGGATGGAAAGTAGATTAGTGGTTACCAGAGGCGACCACTACCAACGGAGAATGTAGACTGGCTACTAATGGGTATGGGTTTCTTCTTTCAAGTGCTGGAAGTGTTCTAAAATAAGTCAGTGGTGATGGTTGC
>VMDR010016911.1:0-20646 GCA_007922815.1 Macrotus californicus | reverse complement strand
AAGACTTGCAGATTACATGTATCTACATGGGAATGGAAAAAGGCATCTAGTTGCCCCATTTGATAGGTTTAGCTAACTATTATTCAAAAAAGGTTTGATTCAAGAAGCCATCTGAAGTAATCCTTAGGATCTGTTGTAAATTTGTGAAGATATAATTCCAAGATTATATTTAAAAAGGAATAGATGAAGGATTTGTTCCCTGACCACTGTCACTGTGTAATGCTTGTGAATGTTTTTCTTAATCCTCATATAGATACGTTTATTGATTTTATAGAGAGACGAAGAGAGAGAGAGAGACATCAATTGGTTGCTTCCCATATGTGCCCCGACAGGGATGGAACCCACCGCTTAGGTGTGTGCCCTGACTGGGAATCGAACCCCCAACATTTTGATGTATGTGATGATGCTCCAACCAGCTGAGCCACCTGGCCAGGGCTGAAATTATTTTCTCAATTTTGTCAAGTGTTTTCTCATGCCCTTCAAAATACTTCCAGCAAATATTTCAGGTGAGTTTATAACCAGGTTCATCTATGAATTCAAGAAGTTGTTATTGAGAAGGACAGACCTTGTCCCTGGCTCCAAACAAACACATGAACCCTGCTCCAACAAGGCTTCAGATAAGGAAGAGTTTCCCACTCCAAATGACCCAGGGGACCAAGGGATGGACCCAAGGGACCCAGGCTACAGGCTCACGATATTCAAGGTCATTTTATCTTGCCTGGGAATACTGAAATAAGCTTATCCTTTAAGGCTAAATTAGGCTTTCAAATGAGCAAGACTTATCTGTAAGATATGCTAATTTGCAAATCCTCATTCAGTCATGCATATGATATCCATGAAGATAGATGTTTTCTTAGAAAGACGTAATTCTCCTCCTATCTTGAAAGGACAGGTGGAGAGCTTCAGGATGAAGCAGTAGTCTCTACCCAACACTTCACAAAGTCGAAAAGATTGAGAATTCAGTGGCCTGTTCTTAACACAATTGACCATTGTAACTGCCTCATGGAATCTTTGTGTGTATGTTCTGTGGACTTCCCCAGCGTCCACAGTGGGGTAGCCTTGGCTCTCCAGCCTGAATGAAGGGAGTTCATTCTTCTCCTGACCCAGCCATCATCCCAGCACCCTCCATGCTTGTCCCAATGCATTGTTCCCACGTCTTGTCATGCTTTGCCATGAATGAATCAGTAAGCTCAAAAATCGTTTCTCTTCTTCAAATGGACGAGTTGACATGCCAAGATACAGCTATGACCCTAAGTCAGCCTGTCAAACACCCACAGATGAGCTGATTCTATCGTATCTGTGGCTTCATGAGTTTGCCAGCCTCCGTTACATGTAAAACCTTCGTATAAGCATCAGATGCATTTTACTGATTTACTGCACCCCTTCTTTTTTCTTTTTTTAAAAAAGATTTTATTTATTTATTTTTAGAGAGAGAGGAAAGAAGGGAGAAAGAGAAGGAGAGAAGCAGCTATCCGTTGGCTCTCTCACACCCTCTACCGGGCACCTCGTCCACAACCAGGGCATGCGCCCTGGCTGGGAGTGAAACTGGCAGCCCTTCGGTCCTCAGGCCGGTGCTCAGTCCACTGAGCCACACCAGCCAGGGCCCTGTACCAACCTCCAGTGGAACCCAGGTTCATTCTCCTAATTTCAGTCCCCACAACCTTTCTGTCTGGAGGCCCCTTACATTTTTCTACTTTTTAAGATTGGTAATTGCCTTTCGTATAATTGGCACTCCAGAGATAGTTTTTGATGGTAATGATGATGGTAGTCTTGACCTTGTGGCTGTTTCCTGACTCTGATGCTGCTGGGGTCAACCCCACCTATCCAGGCTGAAAGTAAAGCTGGATCGACCTCATATTCCAGTCAGCATTTCCCAGTCTGTGGCTAGAGTCACACAGCAAGCTTCTTAAAATGCAGATTCCTTGACCCCAACCTCATGGAGTCTGAATCTCTGGGAGGGGTACCTCAGGCTATATACTTGTTAACCTGCATCCTCACCTCCACCCCATTATCCTGACACCTGAGTTTGGGAGCGTAATTACTCATTCATAACTTCAAAAATGAGAGAAAATGTTGCTTTTATAGATGCACATAAATGATAAAGCTATGATTCTCAAGTTGGGGAGATCAGAAAGGGGCATCAGAAACCAAAGTCTTTTTCAAGTTGGAGGGACTGCTGCTCCTTGTGCTGGCCTCCTTTCGGAGATGACGTCCCGGAGAGCCATGCCCAGCAGGTGTGTGCCTGTAGCATCCCTCAGCAGTGCAGGGGCCGAGGGGGACAGCTGACAGCCACGCTGAGGAGCAAAGAGTATACAGGAAATAGACGTAACCAAGGAGCACTTCATGTAAACATGTTTATATGTGTAGATTTTTTTTAAAGAAGGGAAGTTGTGCAGGGGAGATATTTTTTTATCCCAAATCGAGAGTTGGAAAGTGAAAATGAAGTGCACCTGGAACAGAGAGAGCACAAGTCATCGTGGGATGCCAGTTAGATCTACCCTCCTAAAGCAGACCCTCCCACAGACCCTTGACAAAGGGCCTCAGAAGCATTTGGGGCAATAGAGCAACATGTTTCTGTTCTTTGGTTTCTGTAGTCGGAGTGACCTAGGCTCAGGTCTCCGTTTTGTTGCTTATTAAGCTTCCAGAAGAAAACCAACAAGAATCTCCGAATCTTGAATTTCTCATACACAAAATGTAGTTGAAAATGTCAAAATTGTTCAAAAGATTAAATGTGATAATGTGTATAAAGCACTTAGGTTGCTTCCAGCGCTTACTTGGCTGTTGTAAATTGTGCTGTTATGAACATTGGGGTGCATAGGTTCTTTTGGATTGGTGTTTCAGGATTTCTAGGATATAATCCTAGCAGTGGAATTGCTGGATCAAAAAGAAGTTCCAGGCCCTTTCTCTGTTCAAAGAGAAAATGAAAAAAGAAGAAGGAAGAGGTAATAGAAAATGAGCAATTTCCTTTAAAGGAAGCAACATACATTTCCACTTACATCCCACTGGAAGTTAGTCACTTGGACTTACGTGACTGCGAAGGAGGCAGGGAAATGTCGTGCCCTGTGGGGTGGCTGTGCCCTGCTGCAGGAGGTGGTCTGGTGGGCAGGGACATGGCTCCCGTACTAACAGAGAGGAGGAGAGCACACCAGGTCACAGCTAGCAGTCGGGAACGCACCTCCCGAAACCCTGTGTCCTCGGATGTGAAATTCCTCTTTTCCTGAGCTTCTTTCTGGATGACTTTTGCTCAGCTGCAAGAATTTCAGTTCTTGTAGGCTTTTTTTTCCCCCTCCAAGTTCTTTTGTTGGGGATAATTATAAGAGGTAAGCAGAGTTACGAAAATAAAAGAGAAATAATACTCCTTGCCTCCTGAGGGACTTGGCAAATTCTCTTTCCTGGACCTGGACCACCCTCTCAATCTTTCAGCCTGATAATTGCTACCTGTTCTTCGGATGCAGCTCAAAGCCCCATCCTTAAAATAGTGACCACAGCTCCTTCCCTTCTCCGCCGCACAGTAGACGAGGGCTCCTTTATGATCAGCTCACGTTACTTTCTGTCATAGCACCATCACACTTGGTAGCTAAGATGTATTAGTGTATTTGGTTGACGCTTGCCCTGGTGGCACTGGATGATGGATTTCTGGGGCAGGGACTGTTTTGTTCACCTCCAGGGTTAAAGCCTGACACTGGGCACGAGTAGGTGCTCAGTGTTTGCTGGATGACTGAGTGAATGTTGAGGGAGGAAGACAGAGACTCTGAGAGAATGAAGGAGGCCTAGACAAAAGTAGCTGATATTTAAGCATGTCACGGGTGGCCTCTCAGAGGGTGGAGGCTGGGCTGAACTTAGGGCGAGGGCAAGCAGAGCCAGGACAGGCCCGTTGGGCACTGATGTGCTCCACGCGCTGTGTACGCCGGTCCGAAGCTGTCCACAGGTAGGGCTGAGAAGGAGATGCCCCTTTGTTGGCAGAGGGGTGCTGGTGAGAAATGCTTGCTCCACGTCTATTGCCAGGCTTGAGACCTCTGTCCCTTTAGAAGAGGCGTGCACACAATAATTGATTGTTAAGTTAATGAATGTTACATGTTGGAATTTTCTGTGAAATAAAATTACTTGTTCCGTGACTTCGTTCATCTTTATGGAATAAAGCTAAATCTGCTGTAAAAAAGAGATTTACTTAGACGACTTGGTTGTTAATCTAAAAGTGACATTGACGTTTAGAAAAAAGGTATACAGTAGTCTCCCCTTATCTTCGGAGGATACATTCCAAGACCCCCAATGGATGCCTGAAACTTCAGAGAGTACTGAACCCTATATTTCCTGTTTCTTCCTACATATATCTTAAAGTTTAGCTTATAAATCAGGCACAGTAAGAGCTTAACACAGTAACTAATAATAAAAAGAACAATTGTAACAATATACTGTCGTAAAAGTTGTGTGAATATGCACTCTCTCATGTGCGTGCTCTTTCTCTCCCCAGTAATTTTTATATTTTTTTACTCCAAACCTATTTCTGAATTTGTGTAACCATCCCTTCCTTACAGTAAATGTCTTGCTGTCACTTGTTTCAGGGATCCCTTGCTGAAGTCTTCTTATAGGCTCGGCACTTTCTTGCACAACACATCAACGAAAACACATTTTCCGTTCATATCTTCCACCCACATGTGCAATGCCTTTTCCACCCTAACTGAGCACTTACATGCACGGTGGTGTCAATTTTTTTAGTTTGAGTTCCCACAGTTAAAACTGGCACAAATTTTTTTTTACCTTTTTCACAATTTTATAGGTAGAAGATTTGTTCTTACCAACCTGGACATACAATTTTTTTTCTTTTCTTATTAGTCGAGAATTGTCACCTTTTCCCTTACAGGAAGCACTTTACGGCTTCTCTTTGGCATAGCTGAATTGCCAGCATCGCTATTCTTATGTTTTGGGGCTATTATTAAGCCAAATGAGGGTGACTTTGCTACCATTGATATTTTGCTAGAGAAGAGGAGCAAAGGGAAGTAGACATTGAGCTTAAAAAAATGGGCAACATAAGTTTGTTTGCTTGCTAGCCAGGAAGCTAGAGCTTCATCCTCCAGGGGATTACAGCATTTCTCTGCCAAGGGAATTAACAGTCTTCCCTTCCCCCACTCCAGTATCAGACTGCCAGGTAGGAGCAGGGGAAGGCAGGCACAAGTGCAATAGAAATCAAAACGGTTCAGGGTGAGCTGCTTGACCACAGAGGCCTGTCGGTGCAGCCTGGGGAGAGAAGGGATTTGTTGGGAGGTGGAGGCATCTGAAGCCTGTGAAAGTTTAGGAAGTTGATTGGCTCTTTTGAGAGGGCACCTGGTCTGTCCCAAGCCCAAATTAGGATAATCCCAGGGGAACAAAGAAGCTCCCTCTTGCCTACCGGGTGATATACTTGCCCATTCCTCTGTGCGCTCTCTCACCTGAGAGTACGTGTCCGTGTGGGTCTAGCAGTCCTTGGTCCATGGCCAAGCAACTCCACACGCAGGCTCCAGGAGGGAGCCCAAAGTGGACTGTAGCTGGAAATACATGCTAAGCTAGCCAGATGCTGGACTGGACTGGACTGGACTGTAGCATGAAGCAGAAACTCTGGACACTGGCTTTTGCCTTGGCCTTACTGAGGACATGAATGGACCTTCTCCATGGCAGGACAGAGAGAGATGGGACTTTGGAAAACTAGGGATAACTTCTGTCCCCATACAAATAAACCATGCCATACCATAGTCTCCCGTGCATGGGTCCTCAAAATGCTTTTCTTGTGATCTCGTGGAAGAACCTAATTTCCACTGGTCACAACTTGAACACAAGCCCCAGATACCATGACAGTTGATCTGATAACCTGAGATGTCTACTAAGTGACTAATGGGTGAGGAGCTTATGCAGCAAGGAGAGGCTGGAAGAAGGGATCGTTTACTTTCCAGGTGGGACAAGCCAGGGAGGCGCAAGATTTCATCACTATACTCAGAATAGCATGCGATTTAGAACTTATAAATTGTTTATTTCTAGAATTTTTCATTTACTATTTTTGGACCTCAGTTGAGTTTCTCTGTGTAACTGAAACCATGGAAAGTGAGACTGCAGACAAGGGGGTGCTGTGGCATTAGGAGTGGTGGGAAAGAAAGGTGATACGGTCCCGTGTTTCCTGTTGGTGAGGCTTTTACATTGATGTTGACATTCGCTGGTGTCCTTGTTAATAAGGAGCATAACATGCTGTCAGACTGCTGAGGTACTCTTTCATTTCAGACAGATGTAAATCACATTATACGTAATGTATCTATCATTTCTGAAAGTTGGATTGCTCAGTTTCTGCCTCTTTTATAGGAATGGTAAGTCAACTATGAGCAAATGTTTTAATTAAATGTTAAGAGGAAAAAAAACACTTTGGAAAGCATACAGGAAAAGGAGTCGATGTGGAACCACTTAAAGAACCTCACGGAGTCTAACAAAAACGCATTTTCAATCAACTTTGCTTTCTAAAACTCCTGACCGGACTCCATGTCCCAGTGTATGTCAAAATGACAGCTGCTGAGAGTGGTGTGGAGCTGGAGAAGATTCCCCGAGAATCTGAAGGTCTGGGCTATACTCCGGAAGTTCCTTGATCTCTCTCTTGGTTTCACGTTCATTTCTCACTGTCACCGAGGGGTGAGTAGTGCGTGGCAAACTGCCGTGGAAATACCCTTTAACGTTTTCCCTTCTTGAGTTGCAGCTGCCTATCTGTTATTGACCAATGACACATTGTGCATTTGTTCAATGTGGATCATCAATGCACTTTGCAACAGACCATCTTCCTGCTTGCTGCCCAGTTTTCCTCCTGATAGATGAGCTCAGCTTCAGGGAGACGTGAGAAAGCAAGCCAGCGTGCACGAGTCCGCAGGTCCTCTGTCCTCAGTCTCACACACTGCACTCTCAGTGCACTGTTGCTTCTCGCAAAAGTCGTCAGCGGAAGACGCGATTTCTGACTTCCCTGTATGAGCACATCTGCTAGACGTCATTGTTGATGTTGTTTACGGAGAGCACTTGTAGGAAGGCCGTCTGACAATGACACCGGTAACGTCCATCTGATTCACCCAGTGGTGCTGTCACTGAGTCAGAGGACAGGACGTGTGAATTGCAGCCACTTCAAATGGGCAGTGTCTCTCCTAGAAAGCGTGAGAAGTGCATCTCAGTGTCACTATATTTTCAAATCTTGTCTGGCCAAAGAAGAGGTCTGCAAAGAGAAATAATTTCAAGCTTACAGAGAGCATTAGGACAAAGGCCAGGAGGACAGAGCTAGAAGCACCAGCCTCAGATGCTTTAAATTTGAAAGCCATCTTTCCATTGGCACCTTTATGTGTTAAGTCCGGGGCTTGGTTTATCCTGCACCTGCAGTGGAAGGAGGTGCAGAGATGCTTTCCCACTGTGCTCTTCACAAAGCCAAGAGGAACCTTGGAGACAGCCCCAGACTTTGTCGGCTCTGCTTTTGCTATCATTCCCCAAATTGTGAGAGTTGAAGATGAGGGTGTCAGAGTGGCAATTTTTTATGATTCTCCCTAAGCCAGAGAGACACCTTTCTTAGAGGGCTGTGAAAAGTCATGCACACTGCTGAGTGCTTTGGGAAACTTGTTTCAAAATGCCTGTAGTATGTTTCTAGTCCATGCTTTAAAAACAGCTGACTTCTGCAGTTTGGGTTGCTCAGCTGGTTGGAGCATCGTTCTGTGCACCAAAAGGTTGCAGGTTTGATTCCTAGTCAGGGCACATACCTAGGGTGAAGATTCAGTGCCTGGTCAAGGTGCATATGGGAGGCAGCAAATCCATGTTTCTCTCCCAAATCAATGTTTCTCTCTCTCTCTCTCTCTCAAAAATGAATGAAAGAAAGAAAGAAAGGAAGAAAGAAAGAAAGAAAGAAAGAAAGAAAGAAAGAAAGAAAGAAAGAAAGAAAGAAAGAAAGAAAGAAAGAAGAAAGAAAGAACATGTCCTTGGTTAAGGACTAAAAAAATTAAATTAAGAACAAAATAAAACAGCTGACCTTGCTTCCTCAAAGCCAACTCCCCCTACCCAGCCCCAGCCCCTTCCCTTTCACAGTGCTCTTCCTCTGGCCTCCAAGACCTTGTACTTTTCATGCCAGGATGAAAAGGAGTCCCAGCACTCACAGCCATGAGCAGGATGCAGTCATCTTTATTCATGGAAACTGGAAAGCTCTGTTGCCCTCCACTCCCACCACGGAGCTTCCAGTCAAGGGGGAGATTTCGATTTGTAAAATGGTCTGTTCCTGGCCCCTCTGACTGACGTGGTCTGCAGTTGGGACTCTTTATGCAAATATAGGGCTCAGGCTCCTGGGAAGTCAGGAGACTGTGATCTCGTTGGCATTATTATTCTTCAGGACCTGGAGCTCTCAGAGAAAGGCCCTGTGAAAATATAGGGACTGGGAGCTGCTCCTTGAGCTGCACCTGGCCACCTTTTGTTGGTCAGTTTACTCCTTCAGACATTCTGGCAGCCAGGATAATTGCCAGATGACACGAAGCACCATGTGAAATTTTAAAGATGGGTAGAATTTAGGGAGTTTTGTCCTCTCATTTTGGGGTTAGTGAGCTGGGCATGCAAATAAATCTCGTGTATAGCTGACTTCTCTGTAAACCCTAAGAAACAATAGATACCAAAGAGGGTTGCTCAGAGATTTAAAGCTGCACTAAAAAAAGAAAAAAAAAGGTTTTAAATTCCTCAGAACAAAACTGATTCTGTAGCTATGTGAAGAATTAGAATCAGTCCTGCCTCAGAGAGGAAGGAAAGGAAGCAAGATGACTTCCAAATGGTCCTTTCCACTCTGTCCACAGTGAGCAAAGATGCGGTTTCATGTGGCTTTTGAAGTCCCCTTGCCCCAAGAAATGCATGGTGCGCAGACTGCGGTCACCAGCAGACTGCCTGCTGGGAGTCCTCTTCTACGTGATCCTTCTGTGGATGGAGGGCAACGTCTGTGACTGCTGCATCTCCCGCTCCAGCACTGGGCCTGACACATAATGGACCAGCACTGAGTGCTTGTTGATTCAATGCTTGGTGTGTCTTGTTATCAATCAATCAGAGGGGTTGGCGGTGCCGCGCTTCCTTAGGTGTGTTCATTTAGCTTCCAAAAAGTGCTTCTATGAAAGGTAAGGGGTGTGTGTTTTCAATCTCAAGCTTATCTTTGAAAGAGCCTATAATTGATTACGGCCCTTTTGGTGCAGATCATGGGCTTTCTGCAGGATTCAGGCATGTTTAGACGTGTGAGAAAAGTGCATGTTATCAACCATTTCTCTACTCTTGGTCATCCCTATAAATTCTGTCTTTTTGCTATAAAAATTTTATATAAAATGGGAAATATTGAAGCCATTTTTCTGCTTAGATAATTCCAGCTTTAAATTTTAAAATAAATTTCTAAATAAATACTTTCAACAACTCAGTAAACTATGTAACATATTCCAGTGCACAGAGGAGATAAATCCCAGAAAGTAAAATTACAAACACATGAAAAGAAGCTACTAAGTCTAAGTGAAGCAGGGCTCTGCCCTCCATAGTTTAGTTTCGGAGCCCTGAAACCCAAGTCTGGTTGTAAATGGGTTACGAAGTCAAATCTCACTAGTATTGAGTTGGAGAAAAGACTACTCTACCTTAACCTCTTCTGTAGAAAAAGGGAAAATATCATTGTTAGAAATAACATGTGGAGACTATGAAAATGCAATCCAGTGGTTCTCTCTTACTAAGCCTATATATTGAGTATATCCCAACCGATACAGGATCTCCAAACTGCAGAGAAATTCATAGTTATCATAGATAGCACCCAGCTTGTTATTTAATCAAAACCTAAGCTACAGCTCTGGTAGTCCTGCTGCCCACACCTGAGTAGCTCCAATGAGACAGAGGGAGGGATAGAAAGAGAGGAGATGGATAGAGGGGCAAGCTGGCTTCTTCTATAAGGGCAAGGACATTTCTTTAGACATGTTTGAAGAAAAACCAACTTTGTGAAGTCTCTAAATCACAAAAGAAAAATGTAAGCAAACTGAGAAAAATTAAGTGTTTGGCTAAGATGTTTGACTCTCCAAGAGGCCACTTGAACAGAAAATGCAAAAGAAAATTCAAAAGTAATGCAGAAACAGTTGTAATATCTGTCATCCTTCCATAAAAATGTTCATCGCTTAAAAATGATGATGGAAAAAAAATGCTGATGAGAAATCCCTTACAAGGGACACAGGCTTTGTGAATTGTAATTGGCCAATATTTGAGTTTAGTATTTTCATGGGCTGTGTTAGTAGACTGGGAGCAGACTTGATGTAGGGCACGTCTTTTATTATAGGAATGTATTAATATATTACATATTTTATTTTGTAAAAACATGATTATGACAAAAAGTAAATCAGGGTCACAGTCCTAATGGCATATCTGAAACATGTGAAAACATAACTGACAGTTCTGGGCTGAGTACATCTCATCGGTGAGCGATGTAAGACACTGACACCTACTTCACTTGCTGCTCTTTCTTTCCTTGTGGGAGTTTGTGGCAAAGGATGCCATAGATGCCCTGGAAATGCTGCAGTGTGTGCACATCAATGGTCAGATCCACTTCCGTGAGGCAAGCTAAAGCGTGATCTGATTCTGATGGCAGCATTTCAGAGGGCTAGCCCTGGTGGAGTGGGAGCACTTTAATTTCTGCAGAGCACAGATGCAGAGCCTCTGCATAAGAGCATGACCGCAGGTGGTTCTGGGGACTCGGGAAGAGGCCCATCCTCTGCCATCACAAAGGTCCACTAAATGGCATACACATGACGCCAACAACAGTGTACTCCACAATCCCTGCCGCTGCTGCAATCATTTGTAGGATGCTGGCTCCCCTTTGTTTTGTTGGTCGCTTTTCCAGTGCACATGTAAACTTATATTTAAGAAATTCTAAGCCCTGGCCAGGTAGTTCAATTGATTAGAGCGTTACCCCAAAATGCCAAGGTTGTGGGTTTGATCCCTGGCCAGGGCACACACAAGAATCAACCAGTGAATGCACAGATAAGTGGAACAACATATAGATGTTTCCCTTTCTCTCCCTCCCTCCCTTTTTTTCTCTCTAAATTCAATAAATTGGAAATTTTAAAAAATTGATGTAACTGAATTTCATATGTGTACATGCATTTGTACTCTTTTCCAACTACATTTGAGGACCCTACAGGAGGAAAAGAGCAACATTTTTTTCCTGTTCTGCATCAGCGCATCAGATGGTGGTTCCAGGAGAAATGTTTTGTAGAAAATGGACATACATCAGCATTCTTAGGTTTCAGATGTTTAAAGCATACTATGAACAAGAAGTCTGGCCTTTTTGTTTCTGTATCCACAAATCTAAAAAGAGAGTAACTTTTAACTTACTCCCATAAATATTTTTGAAGCAAGATGCTTTTAAAAGGCAGTTATGCATATGAATAGCATATAATTAATAATAATTATTATAATACATCATATATTATAACAATTATTATAAAATAACGATAAAAGCATGATAGTTCCTCTCTGAAAATATTACCTGATAAAGGTTTCTGTGTATTTGTTGTTGCTACTTTCAACTGTAAAGAAACCCATTTCCTCCTTTCTGTGAAATTGGTAACATACCGAAGGCATGCCGTGTTACTGAAGAGGTGTGGATTTCCAGGTGCTCCTACAGGGGGAGGTAGGGAGGTGGGGGATTGGAGCAGAGGCAGAGGACTTCACTACCTCAGCTGCATATTTTGAAGCTAGTTTGGTGCTGAGGGGGTCTGAGCCAATGACTGTCCAAGCTGGGGCAGGTCCCCAGTGCTCAGACTAATCATCAAACCCTAACAATCACAGCAAGAGCAATGCATGGACATGTGTGTTTGGGGGGAAGTGACTGGATGCTAAGCAAATTCTTTTCTGGAATCTCAGAAAAGATTCTGTGAGCAATATATGGAATAAAAAAAATAACAATAATCCCAATACAAAGCAGAATGAAACAAGCCCTCCAGAACAGTGCTGAAGTACCTGGTCCACAGCTGCTTGTAACTGGTCTGCAATAAAACAAGGGTCTTGTGCTGGAAGGTCAGTCAACACACTGCTGCTTTGATTGAGAAAGTTGCTATTAAAAATTTTACATATACGTTTATATTGAGTGCTTAGTTGTCTGGTTGATTTTACATTCTAGTTTAGGTTCCTTACCAATTTCCTCGCAAACTAGAAAGGAACAGGTGGCAGATGCCCTGGTCAACAAACCTCATCTTAGGTGCGTTTGTTTTAGGTGCTTTTGGTCTGAGCACAGAAGTGAGAGTGATTACTTCTGAAAAGCTTGTATTTACTCTCTGGCATATATGGCATTTGTTAGTTGGCCTCAAGACAAGGCAGTATATTTCTGAAAATTGCAAAAATCAAAGCACTTTAAATTACATGTCCATTTAAAAATTAAAACAAACATTAAAATTTACTACATGTTGTAAACAATAGGAAATTAATCCTTTAGCAAATGAAATAAGTATGTAGTAAACATAATAATATTTTTACTTATCAGTCTTTGAGGACTAAATGACATTATAACCAGCATGACTTATGTCAGTAAGACACTTTGTCAGTACCATCACCTTGCCAACGTGGGCACTGTGTTTCCCAGGCACTGAAGTATCATTTCATATTGCACAACACAGAGGGGCGGTGTTTCCACTGACCTGGCTAGAAGCCTGTGGCAGGCAAAATCATGTTTCCCCAGAAATGTCCACAGACCCCTGGGACTTGGGACTGTGTTATCTTGACTGGTAAAGGGGACTTTGCAGAGGTCATAAAATTAAGGACCTTGAGATGGGAGACTATCCTGTTGGGCACACGGTAATCACAAGGGTCCTTCTAAGAGGGAGGCAGGAGGGTCAGTCCGAGATGTGGGGACAGAAGCAGCAGCTGGAGTCCTGTGCTTTGAAGATGGATGGAGGGGCCTTATCCGAGGAGCACACGACCTGTAGGCACTGGAAAAGGCAAGGAAATGGATTAGCTTCTCACCTGAAGCCTCCTGAAGGAATGGAGCCCTGTAGATGCCTTCATGTTAAGGCCTTTGACCCCATAACAGTAAAACAATAAATCGGTGTTGTTTCAGGACACGGAGCTTGTAGAAATGTTCACAGCAGCAGCAGGAAAACTGCCCTCAGAGAGCAGGAATAGTAGCGGTGCTCACTGACTGCTGGGCTGGGCTCCATTCCGAGTGCTTTCCACACAGCAACAGGTCAGGCTGTCACAGCCACAACGTGAGGGGCTCCTGTGATGAACTGCCTTTTAAACATGGGGACACTGCGGCAGAGGCATTAGGTCAGGGACAGTGTTGGAAGCCAGTCCCTCTGACTTCAGAATGTGTGCACTGATTCACCTCACTTTACTGCTTCCCTGATAAAGCGAAAGGCTTCAGGGATGGTCAGCAAGAGGGAGAGCGACAAGCCGCATACCACTCCTAAAAAACATTCTGCTCTACGGCTTCGCCATCATTCTCCGAAAAATGTTGTATAAGACAAGACAAAAACGATAGCTCCTCTCTCAGCCTGTCTGCCCTCTGCTCAGAAAGCCAGCTTGTCTGACTGGTAACATGGCAGAGAGTACAAAGCAGGCATGTGGGGAACCCACCACACACAAATCAACTACGGTCCATCATCCAATAGAAGGTGCCTGCAATTTAACTTGCAATAAGAGATCCTTTACATGTGAAATTAGCTTTTAACTATCCTTTAAAGTTTTATTTCAAAGCTTTCTTAATGAGTAATGATCATATTTTACTGTTAGAACAAAATACTCAGACATTTCACTTATGTTATTGATGATCATTTTAAATATGAAAACATGTACACACAGCAGTTTAACAGAAAGGGTAGGAGATAAAGTTGAGGGAATTTCCAAGAAATTAGAACAAAAATACAAAGAAACGAAAACAGGAGAGGATAAGAAAATTAGAGTATTCAAGCCACAAAGCCCGGCCAACGTCCAATAAGTATGAATACCAAAAATAGTCAAGAAAATGGAAGCAACAAAAGTATATGGAAATAATATAAGAAAACTTCCTAGTTTTGAATCCTCAAGTATCTAAATTAAAAGGGTCCCTTAAGAGAGGCCAGCACATTGACTGATCAGGGACCCACCAAGGCGCACCATCAAGGAATTTCAGTACTGGGAGCAAAAACGATATCCGGAAAGATAACAGAAGTCACACACCAAGGATCACAGGAGACTACGGTGATACCGTGGATGACAGGGATACATAGAAATGTCTTCAACATTTGGAGGGACAGCCCAAAAGGGGGAATACCTCAAGTGTCCGTTAACTGATGAAGGGGCACATAAAAGTGGCACAGCAAGACACGGAGATGCCATTCGGGCAAGGCACAGGATGAAATGCTGACAACGTGCCGCAGCATGGAGGGACTCTGAACGCATGAGCGGAGGGGCAGGTACGAGGACCACGCGCTGTGTGATTCCGTTCACTGTGGGGAGCGGGGAGTGATGCTAATGGGTTTGGAGTTTCTTTCGGGTGATGAAAATGCTTTCGACTGTGTTTCAGGGCTATTTCACACTCTTCCAAACCATCACTTCTACTCATTCAGCCGTCACTACATTGCCGTGTTGTGTGCTGAAATCTCTTGTTTTCAAGCATCATCAGACTAAATAAAAATGTCTTTTGGAATGGGTAATTTTTTTTTGCCGACACATCAGTTTTCAGTTAATAACTTAATAGAGTTTAGCTGTCTGATAGTATGTGAGGATCTCCCAGGCCGAAAACAGCCAGGAGCACATGTGCCTACTCACCTGTCCTTTGGAGGCCAGCAATGAGTGGTGGGGACAAGTCTTTCCGGCACTTACAAAAACACTTAAAAATCACTTGGTTCATTTAGCTGCCCACCATTTCGCTTACCACCCCCTGGATGCAGACACTCTGCTAGGTGCAGGAATATGGAGGTGAAGAAGCCATCACCTGTCTTGGGGAGCTTTCTACTCTTTTCTCTTGAGAAAAGTAGAAGGATGCTTGAGATATAGCCTTATATTTTTGTTCCTTGTATTTTTGCTCAGCTTGGCAAAATTCCAGTATGAGCAGATTGCCTGTCCTCAACTCTACCTTGTTAGTGCCACTAATTGAACATTAAGGCACCTTCTCTCTTCCTAGTAAAATACGTGGGGTGAGAGGGTTATGTGGCTGTGACAGGCACCCCTTGGGCTGACTGGGGTGATGCACCCGTGAGGCTGACTCAGCCTCCATCATTCAACAAACATTTACCAAGCTGCTTCTGTGGGCCAGGTTCATGGAACAAGAAGGGATGAGGTCCCTTTGCTTTGGCTGGGGGTAGTGAGGAGTAAGGTGGGCAGGCCTCTCCAAAGGATAAGAATGAGATAGCCAGGCGGTGAGCTAGAGACAAACATTTCCAACTATACTGCTCTGGAGGCAGACCTTGTCAATCCCACTTCACAGAGGAGGACTCCGTCTCCTGGGGGTGGAGGAAACTGTCTCAGCTACTGTACCCTTCAAGTGGCAAAGAAGACACTCACCCCGAGCCTCCACCTGTCTCCACCTTGACCACGCTCTGTCTGCCTGCCCACTGTGTGCCCACTTTCAGCTGGAAGCGAAACGGCAGAGGGTCACAGAATCAGACTGAATGTTACAGGGTGAGAAGGAGGTACAGGTGGCCCAGGGGAATGGGGAGAACTTGAGCGGGGTCTCTTTTCCTCTCTGCCCTGGTCTGACCATCCTTGCCTATGCACTGCACTTGGTTGGGAAGGATAACCTATCCAAAGAATGGACACTTACTCTTGTGCCAAGAGAAAGCTTGAATAAACATTTTACTGATTTTCAAGTATTTGAGAAGTGCGTGGGAAATATCACCTACCAAGCTGGCCAGCCAGAGATGCTTGTATATCTTTACCTGTTCTTCAGAGACCAGCAAGAAGGGGGTAGAAACAACCCCTTTCAGGTGGTCAAGGAGCGAGGAAGGAGGGAAAACACACACCTCACTCCGCCCAGAAGGTAACAGAATGGGCCCTCACGCTGTGCTTGCAAACGTTAATGCACAAGGATAAAAAGCTGGGCTTCCCCAGAGCTTGAGGCCCTCAGTCTGTCATCAGCCAGGCTGGGAAACTGGGGTCCCACCTGAGCCATCCTTCTTCTTCAGGACACTTCACCAGCCGGGCCTCTGAGAACCATAAATAAAGACAACTGCGAATGGCTTTTCTGCCTGACCTTTTCACCTGAAATAAAAATAAAGCTCGGAGAATGTAATCCTGACTCAAGGCTCCTTCATGGACTCCTCTTTCCCTTACCTGTTGACAGGTGCCTGCCAGACCTCACAGTTACCTTTGATTTAGCTGTAATGGCATCTCCACACTTAGCCAAGGTCTGCCCTGAAATCCTCTCTGAAGCTAAAGTCAATTTTCATGGTAACCTGAGAGCCATTCCTTGCTTCCAGATGATGTCACTGTCTGTTAACACACTGGAATGATCACTAAACTCACGCTCAGGGCAAAGGAGAGCAGATCACTCTCAAAGCCAGAGACAGGTGGAAACAACTGTTAAACAAATTTTCAAAATAAAAGGAAGCTTTATTCCCATACACCTTTTTGTAAACTCCTAAGATATTTCAATACTTGTTTTCAGAGAATGGAGAGTAGTTTGTTGTTGTTTTTTTTCTGAATAAAAATCTGTACCTAAGAAGTCCACATATATTTATGAAGATAAGGGTGGAAAATTTGAAGTTGAGCAGGAAATCATGGACATAATACTAATCAAAACCTCCAATTAAGTGCTAAGCTATGTGTTTTTCTCAACTCTGAACTCTGAAATGAGTTTGCATTAATGAAAAGTAACCCCAGCATTTGTTTGTTTGTTTGAGCAATCTGGGTAAAAAAGAATTCTAAGTTTCTTTGTGCCCAATTTATTTGGGGCTCCAGAGTGAAGAGTGTCAATCTCTTTGTGTTAAGCAATTATCTGCTGAACAGAAGTAAAATTGCCATCACTTTCTTACAGGAAGCAGGGTGCACTGCACCCATTGAGAGGTGGACAGAGGTCTGAGTTTGTTCACATTTTGTTTTAAATGTGTGCAATGATTAAAATAAAGAATCTCTGGCTTTACATTTTGTGAAAACATCTAATTCCAAAATATCCATGTTCTCCTTCCTATTGCATTACCTTCCTATGGCTGCTGTTACAAACCAGCACCACACATGTACGCTCTCACAGCGCTGGCCGTCGGAAGTCCGGATCAGCTGTCTCTAGGGCTGCCCTCCTGGAGGTTTAGGGGTGAATCTGCTCCTTGCCTTTTCCAGCTCCCAGAGGTCCCTGCACTTGTAGGTTTCTGGTCCCTTCCTACATCTTCAAAGCACGTCACCCCAACCTGTGCTTCTGTCGTCCCAACTCCTCTGACTCCGATTTTCCTGCTTACAGAGACCCTTGGATTACCTTGGATCTACCGAGATAATCCAGGATCATCTCTCACTCAAGACCCTTAATCCAATCACACACACAAAACTCCCTTTACCACATAAAGCACGTGTTCCTAGGTTCCAGGGATTAGAACACAGGCCATCTTTGAATGTCCTGTCACACTCACTCTCACAAGTATTTACAAACGTGTGAACTGAAAGTAGAGCTTCCAGAGCAGTAGCTACAATGCAGATGAAGAGTTGTTTCCACATCTGGAGTGCTCGCCTCACTCTAGAACGGGCTTTTCTGTTGGAGCCCCAGGCCCAGACTCTTCTCCCCAGCGAGTCAGCACGACCGCCAAGTCTGGTTTGGGGACTTGCAAACACTGCTCTGCCCCTTGCTGTGGGGCAGCTGAAAGGGCGTTGGATTCAGGGTGACTCTAAGCAAGACCCTTAGCCCCTCTGAGGACAGTTTTCACGTGTGTAAAGGGAGTGACAACGCCCACTCTGCACAGGTTTCGAAGGGCAAATGAGCTCGATGCTGAGAGTGCTTTGTTAGCCACGCAGACTTTGTGAACGTGTGTCCCAGCGGAGCGCACTTCAGGGTGTGGAGGATGTAGTGTCTGGGGCTTGTCTGGCTTCACAGGTTGTGCAGCTCATTACTGGCAGGGTGGCGCTGGAACCCAGACATTCACACTCCTGGTTCTGTGTCCCTCCCATTGCATCCCAAGATAACGGTGACATGTCTGACTCACTACACAGCAATCCACTCACTGGGCTTTTCTCCACTTATTTAGGCCTTCCTTGATTTCCTTCATTATTGATTTGTAGTTCTCAGCATACAGACACTGCACATATTTTGTAAAACCTACACCTAAGTATTCTATGGCTTTTTGATGCTATTGTAAGTGGTACTTTTTAAATTTTCAATTTTGAATTGTTCAGTGCTAATATATAAACATATGGTTGACTTTTCTATGGTGACCTTGTGAATTGTAACCTTGCTAAACTTGCTTAGCTTTAGGAGCTCTTTTGTGTACTCTTTGTTACTTACAAAGAATGATCATCTTATGTTTTCTTTTCTAACATGTATGTATTTAATTTCTTTTCTTGCCTTATTGCACTAGCTAGGACCTCCAGTATGACATTGAATAAGAGTGGACATCCCTGCCTTGTTTCCAGTTTCCAGGGAAAGGCTTGTAGCTGTGCAAGCTGTACGTACAATGAGGAAGTTGTTAACTATAGGTTTTCTGTGGACTCTGTCCACCAGGTGGAGGAAGTACCCTTATCATCCTAATTTGTTCAGAGTCTTGTCATAAGTCATGTTTAATTTTGTCAAGTGCTTTTTTGCATCTATTAAAGTGATCATAGGGTTTTCCTTCTTTAGTCTACTGATATGGTGAATTACATTAACAGATTTTTAAATATTAAATTTTACATTCACAGCATAAACCCTATCTCTAGACCTGAAGCGTTTTAAAACATATTTTGAAATTTCATTTTCTACAATTTTGGTAAGGAGTTTTGAGTCTATGTTCATGAGGGATATTAGTACGTTTTCTTTTTTCATAAAGTCTGTATGTGGTTTTGTTCTCTCTTCAATTTTCTGGAGAAGTTTTTGTAGAATTGCTGTTATTTTCTTCTTAAATGCTTGGTAGCATTCACCAGTGAAGCCATCTGGGACTGAAGGGTTTTGTTTTTTTTGTGGAAAAGATTTTAATTACAAATTCAATTTCTGTAATAAATATAAAGTTATTCAGATTATTTGCATCATGAGTGGGTGTGCATAGTTTGTATGTGTCAAGGAATTTGTCTAATTCATCTGTGTTGTCAGATTTACTAAAATAAGGTTGCTCATAATGTTCTACTATTATCCCAGTTATTTTTCTAGGATCTGTGGTGATGGCCTCTATCTCATCTCTGATGAGTGTGATTTTTTTTCTGATGGTTGTAATTTTTCTTTTTTCTTTTATTTTTCTTCTGAATCTGGTTGGAGATTTATCAATTTTATTAATCTCCAGAACCATTTTTGTTTTTTTGTTTGTTTTTTTACAGATCAGTTATTTAATTAGGTTTTTTAAAAGAAATTTAGAACTTTATTTTGTGAGGACAAAGCACACTTGTGAGAGCAAACACAGAGCAGAGGTAGCCCTGGAGCTGGGGAACGGCTTCAATTTTTGGCAGAATTTGCGAGTCCACGGCTTTCTGATCGACCTTGGGTTGCTCTGTAATCTCTCATTTCTCTTTCTCCGTGTCGAAGATCTCCCCCTCCTGGTGTCTGGGCTTGCGCAGCTTCTTCTTCTTGAAGTAAGCACCAGTGAGATGCTTGGGGATTTTCACACTACTGATATCAATTTTGGTGGAGGTGGCGATGACAAATTTCTGGTGTGTTCTACGCAGAGGAACTCGATGAAGGGCCAGAGGTCCAGTCACAAGTAGCAGGCCACTGCTCAGCTGCTTCAGGAAAATCGCCCTCTTGCCTCCGTGGCGCCCAGTGAGGATGATCAGGATGGTCCCGGGAGTGATGGTGGCCCACAGTTTTCTCACGTGCTGACTGAAGGGTTTCTTGCCGTGGCTCCACAGCTTTCTAGGCACATCTTCAGTAGGACAGTATCTAGGCATTTTGCGAAGTTTAACCACTCGGGTACCACCATTCTTGTCGCCACCAACTGGTTTAGTGACAGTAGCCATAACTTTCTCCTTCTTTTTCTTTCAACCCTGGATTTAGCTGCGGAATACTTCCTCTTGGACATGGCTTTTCAGGAATACATAGCTGACTGGGAATAACTGCCAATTCCTCTGACTAGGACAGGGTTCTGGCTGCAGTGGGGCTTCCCCTTCTTAGGCGTCTTGGCCTTGAGGTTACCCTTCTTAACCTTGCCACCAGCATCAGCCTTCTTGGCTTGGGGTTTCTTCTCCTTAGTATCTGGCTTCTCAGTTTTTCCACCCACCATCTTGCAAGATGGGAAAAGCTCCAGAACCATTTTTGATTTTATGTTTTTTTCTGTATTGCTTTCTTGTTTTTTATTTATTGATTTTTACTCTGAACTTTAGTTTTTCTTTCTGGTTACTTTGACATTAATTTGATCTTTTTATAATTTCCTTTATTTTATTTTATTATTTTTATGTATTTATTTACTTTTACTTTTTAAATTGAATTTATTGGGGTGACATTAATTAATATAATTATATAGATTAGTAAATTATACAGATTTCAGGTATACAATTCTATAATGCATCATCTGCATGTTACATTCTGTGTTCACTGACCAT
>VMDR010016910.1:0-20651 GCA_007922815.1 Macrotus californicus | reverse complement strand
ATTTCACTTAGCATAATGCTCTCTAGTTCCATCCATGCTGTTGCAAAGGGTAGGATCTCCTCCTTTCTCTCTGCTGCGTAGAATTCCATTGTGTAAATGTACCACTGGAATGGATAAATTCTTTAAGAGACACAAACTACTCAGTAAGAAATAGGCAATCTGATTAGTCCTGGATCTAGTAAATAGTTCTATGGATATATAATAATTCTATTAAATGAACTCATAATTAAAAACCTTCTTAAAAAGAACACTCCAGGCTCAGATGGCTTCACTAGTAAATTCTACCAAAAGTTGAAGAAATAATAGTCATTTTACACAAGCTTTTCCAGAAAATATAAGATGATGCAACACTTTCACATTCATGCTGTGAGACCAGCACTACCCTGATGCCACCACAAGGCAAAGACCTTACGGGGTGGGGGAAAGCGACAGACCAATGTCCCTCATGAACACAGTAGCAAAAATCCTAACAAAATTTTAACTCAAACTCTTCGATATATAAAAATGATAGTATTTCATGACTAAATTGGCTTTTCCCCCAAAATGCAAGTCTGTTTCAATATTAGAAAATTAATCAATATAATTCATGTTACCGCTATACTAACAAAAGAAAAAAAATATGATCATATCAACAGACGAAGAAATAGCATCAGATAAAATTGAAGGTCCGTATGTGATTTAGAACTTTGGGCAAGCTAAGACTAGCAGAGCCTTCCTCCGCCCAGGAAAGTTCATCAATGGCAAGCCTAGAGCTGACGACGTATTTAACGGTAAAAAACTGAATGCTTCCCCCTTGGGTTCAAGAATAAGGGAGGGAATGCCTTTTTCTACTTCTATGTAGCATTTTTACTTGTGGTCCTGGTCAGTGCAATTAGGCAGGAAAGAGAAACTAAAGGCTTACAGACTAGAAGGAAAAAGGTAAAACTTTATTTGCATATAACATGATCATCAACATAGAAAATCCCAGGGAATCACTGAAAAGCTACCAGAACTAATCAGTGGGTTCAGCAACGTTGCAAAGTCAAGAGACACATATTAATTGTATTTCTATACGCTAACAGTGAGTATTGGACATGACAATTTAAATACCACTGTATAAGAATCAATAAATTAGATATTTTGGGAAAATATTAACAAAATACATGCAAGGCCTGTGCCCTGGAAACTCTAAAACACTGCTGACGGGAATGAAAGAGCTAAATAAATCTGGGGATATACCTTGTTCATGGATTGGAAAACTCAGTGTTGTTAAGCTATCATTTCTCCCCAAAGTAGTCTGTATGTTGAACAAAAATCCTTGAGTTTTCTTTCATGAAAGTTGACAAGCTGATTCTAAAATGTATGTGGAAATGCAAAGGATATGGAATAGTCGAAAGAGTTTTGAAAAAGAACAAAGCTCAAAGACTCATTCTACATAATTTTAAGATTTCCTACAAAACTATAGTAACCAAGGCATTAAGTATGACTTAAAAATAGATATATAGATAATGTAACAGAATAGCCTCACACATGTGTGGTCAATTATTTTTTTACAAAGATACAAAAGCAATTCAATAAAGAAATGTAGTCCTTTACTGAGTGGTTCTGGAACAGCTAGGTATTTATTTATAAGCAAAAAAAAAGTCCTCTCCATTCCTTTGCATCATATATAATAAATTAACTTAAAATGGATCATAAACCTAAATATAAGAGCTACTATGATAAAATTATGAGAAGAAAAGCTTTGTGACCTTCAGTCAGGCAAAGATGTTTTTTAGGTATGACAGAAAAAGCACAAACCGTAAAAAAGTTGACAAATTGGGCTTCATCAAAATTAAAAATTTCTGCTCTTCACAAGATACTGTTAAGGAAACAAAAAGATACAGCACAAACTGGAAGAAAATGTTTGCAAAATGCATAGCTGATAGAAGACTTGTATCTGGAACATTCCAATAAAAAGGGGTGAACGATTTGCACAGACCCTTCACCAAGGAAGACACCCAGATAGCAAATAAGCAAATGCAAAGCAGTAATTAGAAGAAAGTTCTAAGTTCTAAAAAATTAGAAGATGCTCAAGAACATGAATCACTAGGGACATACAAATTAAAATCTCATGAGACACAACTGCATCCTCACAAGAGTAGTTCAAATGAAAAACTTCAGCAGTTTCTCTTGAGTTAAGCACGACGTATCATACAATTCCTACTTCGATATTTACCAAGAGAAATAAAAATACACGTCTACATCCAGACTTTCATGCAAATGTTCAGAGCAGTCTTATTCATAGCTGCCAACAACCGAAAAACACCCAGGTGCGTCAGCAGGTGAACAGGTAAATCATGGTACCTTCGTACGACGGAACATCACTGAGCAATGAAAGGACGGGCTGCGGGTGCACGCAGCGTCGCGTAGCAACCGCCAAAGCACTGTGTTACGTGAAAGGGCCAGACGCAAAAGGTTATGTACTCCATGTCCCATTTGTATGACGTTCTAGAAAAGGCAAAAGATGATAGGAACAGAAAACAGGCAGTTCAGGGAGTTGGGGGTGAGGACGTGAATCGAACCCCGAGGGCACAAGGGAAACTTTGGAGCGCTGGAAATGTCCTCTCTGTTGTTGGTGATGGTGGCTGTACACGTGTCTGAGTACATTTATCAAAACTCACTGAGCTGACCACTGAAAAGTGGTGAATTTATGTGATGTTAGTTATGCTGTATTACTTTTCTCTTTTAAAATAAAGATCACTTTATTTATTTTTCCGTACCTGAGGACATTTTTTCCCCATTGCTTTTAGAGAGCAAGAAAGAGAGAGAGAGGGAAGAGGGGTGGGGGTCGGGGGGGGAGAGAGAGAGAGAGAGAGAAACACTGATGTGAGAAAGAAACATCGATTGGTTGCCTCCTGCACACACCCTAACAGGGGACTGAACCCTAAACCTAGACGTGTGCCCTGAGCAGGAATTGAAACCACAGCCTTTTGATGTACCAGGTGGTGCTCCAAGCGACCAAGCCGCACCAGCCAGGGCCCGTGTTACTTTCCTACTGCTGTAACAAATCTTCCCAGAGTTAGCAGATTAAAACACCCATGGAGCTCACAGTCCTGTGAGTCAGAAGCCCGGGGTGCGGGGCTGGGCTCTCAGTTCAGCTGAGCAAGTCCGTGTCCGGAGGCTCTGGAGGAAAGCCGGCCTTCGAGCTCGTTCTGTTACTGACAGAATTCAGTTCCTTGATGACAAGACTGAGGTCCCTTTCTGTTTTTTCTGCTGGCTGCCAGCTGGGTCATCTCTCAGTCTCCAGAGGCCACTTGTACTCCTTGCCACATGGCCCTCTCCATCTTCAAGCCAGCAAAGCCCTGTTGCATCTCTGATTTCCTTCTTTGCCACCAGCCAGGGAAAAGGCCCTGCTTTAAGGGGCTCATGGGGAAAGATCAGGCCCACCCGGATGATCTCTCTGTTTTACGGTCGACTGTGCTGTGTGCCGTACTGTATTTTGCTGTGTATAATGCACAACCAGATTTCTGTGCACATTATACGCGGTATTATCATACCCATCATTACGCCCATGACACGTAAAATCACACCCATGTATAATGGGCATCCCTATTTTCCCTAAAACATTTAGGACCAAAAGGTGTACATTTTACACAGCCAAATACAGTAAGTAACTTGACTATGAGTGAAATGTGCTATTTAGAGTGACAGGGATGGGAGGGGGCAGGAATTCCAGGGGCCACCCTAGAATTCTGTCTGCCACAGCACTTGAACAAATCTTTCTTTAAAAACAAGATTTCATGTAATTATCCATTTAATTGTTGCCTTTTTAAAAAGGATAAAATCATTTGCATTTGGGACCGTCTCAGGAAATCTGGGATAGATTATTGCCAAATGATCTAGTTATTTCCCTGCTGCATATGTTAGGATAGGAAAGGGGGACTAAGCTCATATTTTGGATGCCTCCCATGTGCCAGACACATGCTAGACATTTTGCATAAATAAAGCATCAAAGGGCCTCTGATTCAAAGGAAATGATGGAATGGGGGTGAAGGCGGGGGGCGGGGCGGAGGCAGACACGATTTCTAAGGCACAGAGTTGAAGAGAGGGAATATGTCGGAACGCAAAGCTGGGTCATTCTGGGACCCTGTCCCCAACAGGGCAGAGAACAAGGGAACCGAAATGAAGGGGTGGTAGTGATAAAGCCGTAAATAGTATCCATCTAACGTCCCAGGCAGAGGTTCCCATCTGGAGGGTCTGGAATGGGTTACAGCTGTCAGGGGCTGGGCGAGCCCAGAGCAGCTTCTTCTGTTTACCTGTTTGATTTCTACCAATAGCATCCTCTTAAAAATGTGCTATCAGTTTAAAACGTTTGTGAAGCACTGGTCTGGGTACCAGACAAGGCTCCCGCAAACCTGAGAAACACAAAGCACCTAGCAGAATAGAACAATGCCTCGTACGGAAGGGTTCTGGGGAGGGGTGTGCCCTTCAGTCCTCCAGAGGTGCTTGGCATGTCTTTTCAGGGTCACAAAGCAGTAGACAGACCTGGGATTTAAGTGTCGGGGGACCGGGGCTATTAAGTTGGTCCCTGCTGCAGACCCCACAGGAAGGAACGGGACAGGGACTATGACCAGACTGGGAAGGAGGTTGAATGGTGAGCTACCTGTTGCTGCTGCTGCCTGGCCCGACTGTCCCCAAAGTCCCTACAGGTGTTGGCACTAACACCTCAGCCTGCACTGTGAGCCTTGCCCAGTCCCGAGCTAAGTCAGCTGAGGTAAACGGCTGTGGTGGAAAGGGTAAGGAGTCTGGAGTGAAACACACCTGAGATCCTGGCCTGATGCCATCGCTTACCAGCTTTTTTAAAATCCTCACCTGAGAATATGTTTATTGGTTTAGAGAGGAAGAAAGGGAGAGAGGGATGGGGGGATGAGAGAGAGAGAGAGAGAAAGAGAGAGAGTGAGCGAGCAGCACTGATGTGAGAGAGACGTATGCATCACAAGTGGAGACTGAACCCACAACCCAGGTACGTGCCCTGACCAGGAAATGAATCTGCATCCTCTTTGGTGTACAGGGTGACACTCCAACCAAGTGAGCCACCTGGCCAGGGCCGCGACTTCCCAGCTTTGCGGCCCTAGGCAACTGCTGAGTGTCAGCGTCCAGAGGCATAGAATGAGACACCAGTAGTCCTTACCTGCTAGGGTGGCTGTGAGCATGACGTGAAGTCTGCTCACAGTACCTGGCAGTAGGTCAGTGGGAGCTTGGATACACCTGATGGAGGGGTCTGGCACTACTGTGGCCTGGGGGCGTGACACCTTCGGAGACAGGGGCCTCACATACCTGTCCTCTGCTGGGTTGACTCGGCCTATACATCTGGACTTTATTCCCCGTCCAGCTCTTGCTTGCCCCCTTTTTTTTTCGCTTGGGGTTGGACTCCGCCCCTGTCCTGTGGCTGCCCACTAGTGTTTTTCCTCCACTGAGACGGTCACTCAGAACCACAGGGGCTGCACCTTGGCCTTGTTCCCCCACCGGTTTGCATCCCTCAGTTCCAGGGCTGGACTTTTCCATACCCGCTGGGCCTCCTGGTCACACTCCACCGGTGGCTATACTTAGGAGGCCTTTTCTACGCAGGGTCAGCTTTTCTGGCCCTGGTTTCCCTCCCTCCTTCTCCATCCTGCACCGAATGGTTCGCCTGTCTGAGCCCCGACAGCTGAGGGTTGAGGAGCAAGTGAAGCAGACAGCACCGTGCAGAACACGCCCCAGCAGGACCCCTCCTCAGGCTGGAGAGGTGGAGAGAAGGCCTGCCTGGAGGGAGCGTTGACTGGTGGAGAACGGAGGGAGCAGGCTGGGCGGGGGAGGGGGGCAGACAGAACAGGAAGCGCAGCCCAGTGCCCTGGAGGACAGGGAGGGGTTAGAGAGAGGACTTGTATCTCCTCTTTGTTCCCCTGAGCTGCCCTGTCCCTAGCTACCGCTTTGCTAAGCTGTGGTCCAACCCCAGGCTCTTCCTCATTAGAAAGTGCACCATCAAGGAAAAGAACCAGCGCTCACCTTGGATTCCTCACCTTCCTCCTGCATCCCAGTTCACCGCTAAGTCCTGCTGGTTCTACCTATAAAACTGATCTTTAGTCACCTCACTCACCCCCAGCCTTGCCCTCTCCCCTGGGGTCCAGGCTTCCACCGTGTTTCCCCCGGGCTACCCCATCTCCTCCTTGCCAGCTGTCCTTCTTTCACTTCTGTGTCCAGTAGCTACAGTGATTTAAAACATGTGCACACGCATGCACACACACGGTAGCATTCTTAGCGAGGCTTAAAATCCTTCTCTTGCTTCCCTTGCTCATCTAACAACCCGCAACTTCCCACCAGGGCCACATGCCCTACGAGGACACGGGGCGCTGACTCTCAGGTGCCATCACACCTCCTTCTGCTTGGCTCCTCGGCTCCCGCCCTGTTGGCCCGCTGGCTGCTCCCGGAGCACTGCAAGCCCTTCCCTCCCTCCACCTGGCACGGATGCCCCTGCTGCTGAGAATGACCCCAGACCCCTGCTCCTGAAGAGCCTTCTCTGATCACCCCTATGCAGAGCACAGCCCTCTTCACTGCTAGTTCCTGCTTCTGGTTTTCCTCAGAGAACTTGTGGTCTGTGATGTTCTTGCTTTCTGTTGATTTACTTTTCAGTGGTTTGCCCCCTGATGGGATACTACCCTCAGAGGGCAGAGACCTTTCGGGTCATGTTCACAGCTGCATCCCCAGAGCCCAGCACACCTCACAGAAAGAGCCCATGAATGAGGGTGGAGAAAGAAGCC
Source organism: Macrotus californicus (assembly GCA_007922815.1). NCBI lineage: Eukaryota > Metazoa > Chordata > Mammalia > Chiroptera > Phyllostomidae > Macrotus > Macrotus californicus. The sequence continues at coordinate 13,893 of VMDR010016910.1, read as the reverse complement.
AGATGAGGCTCTGGCCCCCAGGGCGTGTGTATCACCCATGCTCTTCAACATAAGGGGAAGGCTGGGGCATAGTCTAAGAGGAAGGAAGGCTTCTCTCAGGCTTGGGACAGTGCCACGCAAGAGGACAGGACATCACTCCCCCCCCCCCCCAAACACACTCTCTGGAGCGGGAGCTGGGCAGAGGCAGCCCCCCTCCCCGTCACTCTTCCCGGCTGGGGAGCCTGTACAGAGTCTGGGTTAGCCAGGTGGCCTGCGGCTCACTGTGCCAGAGATCAGAACTCAGCCCCGCCGGGCCCACTAAGCAGCTTAGCCCCAGAATCTGCTTCTGCCTTTCGCCAGACATTCCAGTACATTCCACTCACCCTCCCTTCTGGCCTCCAGCAGTGACAAACTCATAAAGGCCTCTTTCACCAAACACACATGCACAGAATGTACTGGCTTCAGGCTGTGAAATGGGGCCTGGAACTGGCTGTATCTCAGAGATGAAGGACTCTGGAATTTATGGCTTTACTGAGGGCTTTGAGCCTTTTGGCTGGAACACACTGCATAAACTTCGGCTCGGGGAGTGCAGTTCTCTGTGATGTTCCTGCATCAGCAGTGCGGTTTAATAGCCGTTCCAACTGCAGCCCTTGCAGAGAGAGTTATAATCTGCTCCCCATGGTCAGCACACAGCCCCATCCCCTGAGTCCCCCGTGGTCAGCACGCAGCCCCATCCCCTGAGTCCCCCGTGGTCAGCACGCAGCCCCATCCCCTGAGTCCCCCGTGGTCAGCATGCAGCCCCATCCCCTGTGTCCCCCGTGGTCAGCATGCAGCCCCATCCCGTGTCCCCTGTGGTCAGCACGCAGCCCCTTCCCCTTAGTCCCCGTGGTCAGCACACAGTTCCCTCCGCAAACCACACTGTGAGCGCATTCTCAGGGCCCATGCTTTGTGTTTTTCATGTATAAGGAACAGGACAAATTCTCCTTAAGTGAAAGAGTGCAGCCTGAAGAGTCAACAGCAGATCTGTGGATTTGCCAGTCTCTTCTTTCTTCTGTTGAGTTGTTTTGGGAAAATCTCATCATCTCCAGCATGAATCCGGTTACCCTACCTGCATGCTGGTCTGCATGAGCCTGTTGTGATAAATGGGTGGAAACACTCCGACAAATGCCAGGTGCCTCCACCAGCAATGCCCTGGGCCAGACCTTCCATAAAAAGAAGAGAGGAAGAGAAAGAATTCAAGGCATGCGTCAAAGCCGCTGAAAGGGAACCAAAAGACAAGGATATTTGAAATGTCAGTGGCTGGAGGTATTTAGAAAGAGCTGCACAACGGAACGGAGGAATCACAGGACAATGAAACCCTCCTTGTTGGTCGGAACATACAGTCACAGGACAACGTGTTGAAGGTTTTCATGCTTCTGGAATATTTATAGCCAAGAACAGAAATCAGTACTTTGGTCAAAAGTCTCCACAGGAAGCCTCGAAGACGGGGGAGCACGCTGCATTTGAGATGGGAGCCCCAAAGCAAGGGCTGAGAGTCATACTTGCTACCATTAAGTAAATGCTCAGGATGTTCCCTTACTTTCCTCATCTAACCTAAACATTACCAACACCTCTGAGAAGTAGGCGTCATCATCCCCATTTCACAGATGTGTACTCCGAGGTTCAGAAATGGCTAATTTTTTCCTTTTCTTGTAAAGTCACACAGTATTTGCCAGCCCACACGTTCCCTTATCCCACTGTGAAGTGATAAGAGGCATTCTGGCATCGTGAAAATGGCCATGGATTCTGGAACCGGACAAAGTTAGGTGTGAGCCCCAATCCAGCCACCTACTAGATGACCAGCTAGAGGGGAATCGTCTCACCTCTCCAGGGTTCGATCCCTCATCTGTAAAAACTGGGGTCGATCCTTAACAAAACACTAGCAAACATAATTCAACAACACATTAAAAGAATTATAAATCATGACCAAATGGGATTTATTCCTGCAATGCAAGGGCTCAACATATAAAAATCAGTGTAACATACCACATTCAGAAAATGGGGGAGGGAACCCACAGGATCATCTCAATTGAGGCAGAAAAAGCATTTGACATGATAAAAAACACTCAAAAAACTAGAAATAGAAGGAAACTACCTCAACCCAACAGAGGTCCTGCATGAAAAGCCCACGGCTAACATACCCAATGGTGAAAGATGGAAAGCTTTTCCTTTAAGATCAAGAACTTGACCACGAGGCCCATTTTCACCACTTCTATTTAAAATAGCACTAGAGGTCCTAGCCAGAGCAAAGAGGCAAGGGAAGAAAAAAAAGCATCTTGGAAAGGAAGATGGAAAATCATCAATGTTCACAAACCACATGATCTTATATGTAAAAAGCCCTTTAAGATTACACATACATGCACACAACCTGTTAACCTAATAAGTGAATCCAGAAAGGTCACAGGATACAAAATCAACAAACAGAAACAACTGCCTTTCTATACAATAACAAGGAACAATCCAAAAAAAAAAGAAATGAAGAAAACAATTCCATTTGCAACAATATCAAGAAGAATAAAATACTGGGGAGTTAACTGAACCCAGGAGGTAAAAGACTTGTACACGGAAGATGTGACAAAAAGAAATAGAAGAAGTTACCAATAAAGAGAAAGACACCCCATATTCATGAATTCTTAGGCGTAATATTGTCAGGACACTGATACTACCCAATGCCATCCCTGTCAAAATCCCAAGGGCAAAATGTAAACATCCAGTAAATAAAACATACACAATTTTGCAGGTATAGAAACACTAGTGATTCACTTATGAAAGGAGGCATGTTGATATTTGGTGTTATGTTTGTCTTAAGTATAAAGCACTTCACCAAACAAAAAAACAAACGAAAAATCCCAAGGGCAGTTTCTCCAGAACTCCTTCTCCATCCCAAACTGAAATTTACCCCCTTAAACACTGTCTAGTGCCCCTCCCGCCAGCCCCTGGCAGCACGCATTCTACTTTATGTCTCTTTGAACTTGGCTACTCTAGACACTTCGCCCCAACACACACAGTCGCATGCTCCAGACTAGCTCTTTGGGGGCGGCTTAGGGTGAGTTTTCTTAAAACAAGCGGGAACGAAACATGCTCTGGTGGTGCAGGAAAGGACGCGGGAGGAGGGAAGGTCTCAGAAGCCTGCCTTCTCCTAGTATTAAGTAATGGTCAGGGCACACCCCGGTTCTGGGAACCGTCTATTACACGCCGCCCTTCTCTGTGCACGTGCGCACATCCACCCACCTCCCCGCCCGCACACGGAGAGCAGGAACGCCAGCGCATGCGCACACAGCAGCCCCCTACCCAGGTTTGCCGGCGGGCGGCGCTGTGCCCCAGGTTCCAGGGCTGTGCAGCCTGGGCAGGGGCTCAGCCCACCGCCATGCCCAGGAGGGAGTGGGCGGCTGGGAGAGGCTGGGGCTGGGGAGCTGCGTTTCCCTTCAGCTCTCAGGCCCTGTGGATATGAGCAAGGACACTTGGTAAGTCTTTCTGAGGGGCGTTGGTAGAATGACGGGAATGCCAAAGCCTCTGGGGCCACCGACAGTGCCCCCACTGAGAGTGAAGGCTTTTGTCCCCTGCTACCGTATTACCATGTGCCTGTGACAGGGGTAGGCCAGTGGGAATCTGGAGACACAAGACCCTCCCCAGCATCTCAAAAGCCACGTGAAGTCAGAGGACTTGACTAGCAAGGGTCTTTAGCATGCCCACGTGCCTCGGAGCGAGGGGAGCTGTGGCTTCTGCAAGGAAGGCGGGGCAACACAGTGGGCACGCCCAGTGGCTTCCGGTCCGTCTGTCTGTCTTGACGCATGCAGTCAGTCTGTCTCCTGTCGCATGCCCCCCACCCCCACCCCCCGCCACCCTGCCTTGTCATCAGTCACAAGGTTTGGGAGAGATGGTGAACAGCCACAAGAGAGGCACGCAGAAGCCAGACTGCTGTGGGGACAGTCAGTCCCGCAGGGGAGCGTGACCAGAGGCGAGACCTGGCCTGGGGCCTGAACATGGAGTGGAAGCTTCCCTCTGCCCCCTCCTCTTTGCAGGAGGTTTTGAGAGTGTATATGATGAGAGAGAGAGAGAGAGAGAGAGAGAGAGAGAGCGCGAGCGAGTAGGGAGCGTGCAGCAGCGAGGGCGGCTCTTGGAAGCCTGCAGGACTCTGTCAGGTTGCCTCATCATCACAGAGACCAAGAGGGAACTAAAAACACGTGGCGAAGGCCCCCAGAAAATCGACGGCGCAGACCCAGGGCCGACCTAATTAGAAGCTGCTCTGTCTGCTGCCAGGTTCCCCTCGCGGCTGAAACAGGGGCGCTCCTGACAGTAAATATAGATGACGGCAACCCGAAGGTTTTAAGGCGGTAGGTGCAGGGTTGCTTCATAAATCCTCTCTGTGCTCGCCAGGTGAGATGTTTTTGTTCGTATGACTTTTCCATTTCGATGAAATTGTTAGTTCGGTTCTCTTTTCCGCAAGCCATGACAGTCCCCGGGGTGCATTTGTCATTCGGGGATTTGAAGGGAGAAGGAAAAGGGTCCTTTTGTACAAAGCCTTTTGCTAAGTACACATGAACTTCATATACACACCACTCAAGATACCTTAACTCTTGGTCACAATGCCGGTTTTTCAGATTGTATCGTAGCTGCTGTTTTCCGAGGTCATCATAAATGATAATGTTTTACCAACATCACCACCAAAACCAAACCAAGACAAAAAATCTTTTAAGAAGGATCTAGGGCCTTTTACCAAAAGCAGAATACGTGGCCCTCGGCGGAGGTGCCGCCAGTTCCCTCGCTGCTCTGGGAGCAGGGACAGAATTAACCTCTCGGAAGATTGCGCTTTAGTGTTTGGGGAAGAAATCTCTAACAGGCTCTTCAGTTCTGTGGACCGTGCCCTTTAACTTGAGGATAGTTCAAATGTCTTTACAGGAAAGAAAGTTTACAGACCCTCCCCACCCCTGCTCCACCCGGTGCTGAATTAAAGTGTTTTTATTAAAATACTTTAAGTATTTAAGACAGGATTTGAAGTCCTGGCTCTGGTATAAGTTTAAAACCCAGATAGGCGGTGGTGTTTAATTTTGTGTGTCAGCTTGCCTAAGCCACGGTGCCCAGATACTCGGTCAAACTCCAGTCTACATGTCGCTGCGAAAGTGTTTTTGGACGAGGTTCCTACTTGGATCAGCAGACTTGGGGGAAAGCAGAGCATCCTCCATCACGTGCGTGGGCTCGCTCATCCGTTGAAGGCCTTCAGAGAAAAAGACTGGGTTCTGCAGAGGAAGAGGCAATCCTGGCCCGGGCGGCCTTGGACTCAAGTTCAACATCGACTCTGCTCTGGGCTTGGCTCTCAGAATTTCAGAATCGCGAGCTCCAGTAATCATGGGAGCCAATTCCTCACGATCTCTCTGTCTCTCCCTCCACACGCACATCTTGTTGGTTCTGTTTCTCTGGAGAACACTGGCTAATGCACAAAGCTCCAAATTAGATACCCCGCAACTACAAAGCCAGTGAAACCCAACAACCTAGTATAAAGGGGCAGATACTGTCAGTTTGGTGGGATCTCTGGTGGAAAGATGTCTTTTCACGAATGTTTCAATATTTCATCCGATTCTCTATCTGACTTTAAAAACATGAAGGCCAAGGAAAGTTGTTTATATACATGCATTGTACACAACAATATGAATAATGGTAAGCTGCTTTTGAAAGTCCTGGAAAATTAGAACTTCTACTTAATTACAATTTTACCAACAAGCAAGCTTCTTTAGGGTTCTGTAAAGCGGATCTAGTCAATGGAGGATGAGATTGGCAGTGTAGCATTACTTAAACCTACATTAAATATTATCTCACTCATTTACTGCTGGAACTGGGGAGGAGAACACCCTTCACTGTAAATGAACTGCTTTACTTGGTGCCTACGAATGCAGGACGCCCAGTACAGCCTGTCTGCAATGGAAAGATGGCGCTCCCGGCCAGAAAGCAGGATCTTTACAAGCACCGTGTCCACATTATCACAGGCTGTAGCTGATTCAGTTCTTCTACCACGTATTCAAGCTGTTACAAGCCCTTCGTTCAAACAGTGTGCCCTGATCCCATTTGGGTTCAGTTCACAAACTTCACAAATGCGGGCACGAAAACTTCTTGCCAGCCCTCATGTATAAGCTGGTCTACCAGGTAATCTAGAATATACTTGTATTTAAAAAAATTACCATTGATATGAAAGCACAAGGTATTTAAAGTGATTATAATCCTTTATATGCAGAGTTCTGAAATATTAATAAAGATAATATTAAATATAATATATAGTATAAATATTAATATATAAAATATTAATAAATCTTAGTGATAAAGAACATGAATAGTTAAATTGCAGAAAAAATAAATTAAAATGGCAGACAAACATATGAAAAGACTTTTGTTTAAGCATAGCCAATTAAACATACGCATTTATCTTTGTTTCTCCCTATGCCCTGCTAAAATTGCAGAAAGAACTAAAAAGAGCATAATTCCACAGTGGGACAGAAATGATAGCAGTTGAGTGATATACATGTCATTTTGGAAACAAGAAAGCCCATAGACAAGGGGCACTTGACTTAGAAGTCAGAGCAGAACAGGACTTAGAAGTCAGGACACAGAGATTGGGAGTTCCAGGTTCCTCTGAAAACAGAGTTAAGAGGTGAACCCCCAAACAGGAGAATTTGTTGAAAGTGAGTGAAAGGAGTAGTTATCCTTCAGGATCCTCTGTCCTCCGTTGCATAGCTCACAGCGGCCCCTCCCCTGTCCAGGCAGAATCCTGGAAGCGGACTGTCTCTCCTGAAGGTGGGAACACCAGGTACAACTGAACACGGGGGAGTAAGCAGAAGTCCACATACTGGGTGGTGCTTCTCCTGACCCAGTTTTCGTCCTGTCTTGTGTTCAGAATGTGAACAGTTACGAGACTGGAGAAAAATTAATGAACCGAATGAAAAAGAAATATAGCAATTGCCCTTTGGGGGGTTTTCTACAAGGTGCTTCATACCTGATCACCCTACAGGGAAGCCAAAAAGTCAAAAAGTTCCCACTCATGCACACAAAGCTTCCAAATCAAGATTTGGGGGGGTCTCACTTTTAAGTATGAATAAACAATGAAGAATTATCAGATATCTCAGAAAGGCTTATAACATGAGAGACAGAGGCATTTGAACTTCCCGACAGCAACCCTAGCAGGTAGAAGACAATGGAAAGATGCCTTCAGAATTCTAGGAGAGTTATTTCTGTAATGAAATTTCACATGCAGCCAAATTAATATTATTACATAGTAAGAATATAGATAGAAGAAAGGCATTTTCAAACATGGCGAGGCCTCGAAAATTTAAATCTCAGGTACCCTTCCACAGAAAACTACTGGATGATGTTCTTCACTAAAACCCATTAGTAAGCAAAGAAAGAGGAAGATGGGGTATTCAGAAAATAGAGAATCCAAGAGGAGGGAGGGGAAAGGAGTTCCTAGGTTTTCCCGGAGAAGACAATCCTAGAATAACAACAGCACAGCGGGCCGAGAAGGAACAGGTCAGACTGGAGCAAAAGAACAGAGGACTCAGAAAAGAGGTTTTGTGGGGGTGGGCCACCAAACTGTTTGAACATATTGGAGAAGACTCTTAAAAATTCTGTCAGAGATCTTGAAGATGAAAGGTGCATAAAAAAGAAGAACAACAAAGCAAATAAAATGTAAGGCAATTATCAACTCCAGGAGAAACAAACAGCACAGGAAAGATATTATACAGTTGACTTAACGGTGAATAATATTTATATGCACATAATAATAAAAGTCTATACTGATGTAACCAACAAAGACAGAAGGAAATGTGTGATGAAGGGAGAGCCTGAAGAAACAGTGTAGGGGGTCTAACCCCATATCTTCTACAGTGGAAAGTGAACTGAAAAACCAGGAAAACCCACATTCTGACACTCTGCCTCCTCATTTTTTCAGGTTCCAAGAGCAGATCACCCCATGTCAATAAGTCTTGTTTTCAAATATGGGATTCACAACATTGGTTCGGGTGCATGTTTGCAGTTACATTCCAGTCCTGAGGATCTGAGCTGCTCGTCCCACTGGGCTTGCGGTTCTCCTGGTCTCCTCGGTGTCATAGAAACCCTCTCTTGGGGGGCAGGTGGCTCTTACTATCACTGGTGTGTTCGTTTTTCTCTCATATGGTGCCCCTCCCTGCACATCCTGAGAGTTTCCTTTGTGAGGTCACCGTGAATGTCTCTGAAGTCTATCTGGGTAGGAACTGGGTGGTAGAAAGGGACACCCGCAACCGAGAACAGTGAGAGAAACTACACCGTGTAAAAAATATCAAATAACGAAATGAGCTTCTTAGTCACAGTCTAGTGGTGTCACGAACTGAGGCCACAGACTGGGATGAGTTTGCTTTGCATCCTCATGTTCTTCTTTCTTTTTTAAATCCTCACCCAAGGATATATTTACTGATTTGAGAGAGAGAAGGGAAGGGGAGGGAGAGAGAGAGAGAAAAACTCTGATTGGTTGCCTCCCGTATGCACCCTGCCTGGAGATTGAACCCTCAACCCGGTTATGTGCCCTGACCAGGAATCAAACCTGCAACCTTTTGGTGTACTGGATGACGCTTCAACCAACTGAGCCACCCAGCCAAGATCACGTCTTTCTTATTCCAAAAGAAATGCCCGAGCCCACTGTGGAAGAAAGTGACTTGGCCACCGAGAACAGTTTGCCTTTATACAGAAGACCCCTGAATGAACTGACCCGACGGCCGCGGGAGTGTGTCTCATGCTGATTTGCTTCTAACTGGATTGCAGAGAGACAGCTTTCTAGTGAGTTCTGTCACGCAGGTTGTGGTTCTGACTATGGAATTCCGGAACCACCGGGCCTTGTTTCTGGGCAGAGCCCGGGACAAGTGCAGGGTTGGACTTTTTGTTTGACATCTGTCAGGGGAAGCTACACTTTTTGAACTTGCCTGGAAGGGGTGGGCACAGCAGCAAGCTTCCGGAATTGGAAACACTCTGAGCATCATGGAAATTTGTTAAATCTGCCGATTTTTAAAAAATCCTCACTTTAGGTTATGTCCAAGGATATGTTTATTGATTTTAGAGAGAGAGGAAGGGAGAGAGGGAGAGAAACATCGATTTGAGAGAGAAACATTGATCTGTTGGTTGACTACCATAGGTGGCCTGACTGGGTATCGAACCCGCATTTGGGTGTATGGGGTGACACCCCAACCAACTGAGCCACTTCGACGGGGCTAAACCTACTGATTTTGAAGAGCATTCGATCCAAGGAAAAATTAGGAGTACCTTTAGTGTATTTTAGACGTGAAAAGGTCTGGAACACTCTTCTGTTAAACATCCAGGGGCGTGGGATTTGTTTCGTTCCTTATCTCTGGAGATTCCCAGATTAAATTCAAATTAGTTGAATTCAATTACATTCAATAGATATTGTATTTGAAAAGTCAGAGTGTGGGGGGTACACACACGAAACCACACACACAAAATCACACACACACACACACACACACACACACACACAACCAGAGTGATTTTCCAAGCTGCTTTCCCAAAGGAAATGGGGTTTTGAAAGGTCTCCGCCAGACTCACATCAATCAAATGCCACCCCACAGCCGGACTCGTTCAACCAGGTACAAAACCTGCAGGGGAGCCGTGTCTCCCGAGGGAGCCTAATGGGGTTTCTGCCTGAATGGGAGCCCAGCAGAGAGGCCGGCATCACTAGCCAGCTGCCAGCCCCCAGGGCCGCATGTGGCGCTGGCTCCAGCTGCAGGTAAAACAGCGAAGGTGGCAGAGCAGAGGGGGAGTCTGGGAAGCCACCAGGCCTGGGGTGTTGTTTGGATAGTTTTCTCCTTCAACCACGTAGGGCTTTCCCTGTGCCCACCTTCACGGTGGTGTTTAAGGTGGAGGGTGATGTCTGCTCCACCAGCATCACTCTCCCGCACAGCTGTTTCCTAAGGCCGGGGTCAGGTCGCCCGGGTAGGAGGTGTTAAGGGGTGAAAGGTGGATAGAGATAATCAGGTGATGCCTGAGTGATCTTATTTCGGCAGCTCTTTCATTCCAGGGCAAATGAAAAACTGGCCCACTGGGTTCTCCGGGGTGAGTGCCATCCTGAATTAGACCGTGCCCAGCAACTCTCCCGTGAGGGAGCATTTGGTGGCCTTTATTTTGAAGGTGACTAGGTAACTGGGCACTTCAGTTTCTAGCCCTTTAGTAACACTCAGCTGTTCATCCACAGATCATGACCTAAATAGGCTTTTATCACTTTTTTTAAAGAAACATGATCAAGAAATAAAATGACTTCCCTCAGACATTTACTTCTCTTCATTCCACAGCTGAACTTGGAATTGTCAAACAATGCGTACCTGTGCTTCTGTCTGTAAATCATACTTCGATCCTACAGATGCTGTCAGAGTGAAAACTGTCACTGAGTACCTGCTGAATGATGCTGGCGGCATCTTCCCAGGTAACGTCACAACTGCAAAGTAAGCATTACTACCCTAGGACCATTTTAGAGACGGGGAAAGCAAGGCAGTTAGTGAACGGGAAGAAGCAAGGAGCAATGAAATGACTGGCCCATTCCTAGAGCTGGGAACCAGGGAAGCCAGAGTTTGGCCCTGGGACATGCAATTTCCTTTTCTGCCTGCCACTTCCACCAAATCTGCACGGTCTCTTGGTGTCTTTTCCACATGAGTGGCTTCACCCCATCCTGTTTTAACTCAAATCCCTGCGTGATCCCCAGTAAAGACTGGAGCAAAGTGTGAATCCCAGGCCCAGCTCCCAGCGGTCCCCACACAGAGCGGTCTTTGCCGCTCAGGAAGACAGATCTGTTGTGATACTTGAAATTCAGTGCTGTGGCCACCGGGCCAGGAGGGGGGCCTTCAAACACCCCTTCCTGTGCACCTCGAATCCAAGCAGAGCATGCCGATGATCCCCTTCTCCTTGCGCTGGAGAAGCACAGATTTCAGAGACTCTGAACACAGGACCAGTCATGGCCACAGAAAGAAAGCAGTGACTCCCTCCATCCTGGTTGGTGACAACCAGACACCCGACCAGGCCCCCTGGAGCCCATGGAGGGCAGGTGCCGAGTTCACGGTTGGGCACGGGAGTCACTGGGTGGGGGTGGTGCACATTGTGCCACGTTTCTCAGCCCACCTTCCTCCTCTGCAGCATCCACACGAGGACTCCGTGAAATAACGTGGGTCAGACCGCGCCTGGGCATCAGGAAGTACTCCGTAACTAGTGAATGCTACTTCCAAAAACAGGTATTTAAAAGTCCCAGAGCGAGAAAAAAATGGATGATACCACAGCCTCTCTACATGTGGGGCACCTCTGAGCAAAACGTGGCTTAGAAAACAGTGCTCCTCACTTATCCTATCTTCTAAATGCCGTGTCATTGTCACAGTTTTCAATGACAAATCTTAGGGTGGCTGTGCACCCAGAAAATGGCCTGAGAAGAGGCCATTGAAGCTTCTAAAGCCATGGAAGTCATTTGGATGCTATTTTTAAATAGTACACAGGTACACTGTAGATCCCCTCTGTTTTCCAGGGTCCCTCTGGAAAATCCATCCCTCCCACCCCACCCCCGATGTAATAAATGTTTCAGATTAAGAGGATACAGTTTCCGGGGACTGGTCTGCAACCTCATAGGGGCATGTGAAGAGCCAGTCTCTGGAACCTCACTGCTTGGGTCTGAATCTTAGTCTAGATACCTACTTGCCTACCTGTGCAGCCTTGGGCAACTTACTTAACTTCTCTGTTCCTCAGTTTATAATTCATCAGACAGATGATAACAGTACGCATTTCATAAAGGTGGGATGAGATGACTGATGTACATAAACACCAGACCCAGTGCCCAGTGCATCGTAATGTCTGTTATTGTTTATCTAACAAACAGTGGGGAAGGATCTCCTGTTAGTAAATGCCAGGCACTGGAAGAGATTGATATCTCTGAAAAGTTAGTGTGATGCTCTGTGATAAGCACTGTCTCTCACATGGTGTTGGGACTGGATGAGAGAAGTGCTTCAGGGTTAGATTGAAGGACGGACACCTGTCTGGGGGAGTTGAGGACCAAGTCACCGAAGCGGAAATTTGACATGTAGGAATTCCTAGGCAGAGAAGGTGATTGTCTTTGGCAAATATTATTGGAGCTAAAATCGATTTGAATAAACTCAAATAAAGTGGTAAACTGAACGGGGAAGCGTGAAGGAGGTCTGAGCCCCCTGGGGGCCTGCAGCAGGGCCGGGAGCTGGGAAGCCGAATCTGCCTTCTGGACCCCCTGTCCCCACCTCCTGACAGCCCCCACCCCAGTCAAGCCTTCTCATCTCTTCCTTGTCCTCGGTCCACAGTGGCCTCTTTTCTGCACCGCTGACCGTGGGCCTGGAAGCCACTCTCTGTCCTCTCCCCGGTCTTTTCCTCTGGGCCAGTCCAGGGAACACCACAGTATGTGGGATGGGAGGTGTCCCCAATTTATCAGAAAGCGATGTCAGAGATCATTACAGACGTAATAAGTTGGCTTATCAATGTGGCAAATTACATTCAAATTTTTCATTTTAAAACAATCTTACATGTCTGCAAATACATATGTCTAGTTTTAGAAATCTCACTGCTGGATTTTGTTTGCTAATATTTAATTTTGCCACTAATTGCATGAGTGAGAACCATCTGCAGGGTTCTTTCCTCCACTCTCTCTGCCTAATTCCGGTATGAAGGTGTCACTAGCCTCACAGAAAGACTTGAGGGACTTCTGTCCTTTTCTATGTAAGGTTGAAATGTCCTGTCCTTAAATGTTTGCCAGGGTTTGCCTGTGAATGATTTGTTAACTATAGATTTTATTCCTTTGCTAATTATAAAACAATTAAGGTTTTCTATTCCTTTTTTTCTCTTTTTAATTTTAAAACATTTTTTAAAGATTTTATTTATTTATCTTTAGAGAGAGGGGAAGGGAGAGGTACACTGATTGGTTGCTTCTCACACGCCCCCTACTGGGGACCTGGCCCACAATTCAGGCACGTGCCCTGACTGGGAATCGAACCAGCGACCCTTCAGTTTGCAGGCCAGCGCTCAATCCACTGAGCCACACCAGCCAGAGCTGAGTATTGATATATTTGAATTTATTTGTGCTTTCTATTGTTCCTCATTTTTTTGTTTTCTTTTAGTGTTTTTCTTGCCTTATTTTTTTTTTTTTTTGTTAATTGGGCTTTGCTTTCTTTCCTTTTCTTTTTCTTACTGCGCTCTGTTACCCTAATAGTTTGGAAATTTGCTCTAAGAGAGTAAAGCTATATTGTCTAATGAAGTGGCCAGTAGCCACGTGGAGCCCTTATCACTTGGAATGAGACTAGCCCACACTGAGATGCGCTGCAAGATAAACTGCACGGCAGGCTTTGAAGACAAATGAAAAAACCATAAGATACTTCGGCAATGATTTCTATGTGAAGTAACTGTTGAAAAGATATTACTTTGGAGATGTTGTGTTAAATCAAACATTATGAAATTAATTTCACCTGTTTCTTCTATATTAGGTTATATTTCTGTTGAATTGCACTGGTTAGAAGATTACACTAAATATTTTGACGTACGAATTTAACTTAACAAAGTCTAATGTAAATAAAAACCCTTACCTCTTCCTGGATGATAGAGAGACAGGGCTCATTTATCTGAATACATACCTGTCGAAGTTTGTTAATAAGGTACATATTAGCTGTCATTATCGTGGTTTTTATAAAACTTAAAGAAAAATTATATAATTATCACAATAGATGCAGAATAATTATTTAATAATATCAATACCCACTCATGATTTTTGAAAAACATAACAAAGTAAACTAGGAGTAAGAGGGGTCGTTCATAGCTTAATTTATTTTTTGAAGCACTTAAAAGCCCTTAAAGCAAACA
>VMDR010016909.1:0-20647 GCA_007922815.1 Macrotus californicus | reverse complement strand
TGAGGGTGAGAGAGTGGTGCTTGGGAAATGATTCATAAAACAAATTCATAGTCAGCTGAAATGTTAGAAATGAACTTACAAACTCAAGTTTTATTCACTCGATCAATAATTGAATGTATCCTAAAGATAATTGCCACAAATAAACGTAAACATCATTTCTGAAACCTTGGTTTGATTTTGTTCTAAGTATGCTGTAAGCTTTGACAAAATATAGGTTAATGGGTATATAAAAGTTATTTTCTTCAAAAATTGTCACATAAACATCTACATTCTAGAACTTTGATTTATTTAAAGACTTAATTACAAAACATTTTCATTAGAAGATGATAATAAAGAAAGGCTTTGGAGGGTGGCTGCTGTCAGGACCAAGCAAACTTTCAGTAAGCCTTGCTCAACTCCTCATGACCACTGACTTCCACGTGCTTCTTCTGACTTTCCCCTACACGTACCGATCCTCGTGTGCTCCAGTGCTGGCCCAAAGCAACGTGCCTTCTCTTTCTCCTGCTTTGAAAATGGTGGTGCTTCTGGTGGAGCAGCCCCTCTCCCACCTCCCATACTGCCTGCCTTTGCCTGGTTAAATCCTATTCTCCTTCAATGTCAGATGAGAGGTTATTTCCTCCCTAAGATTTCCCTGAGCCCCAGGCCAGGTCAGGAGTCCTGCCTGTGTATGCCCAAAGCGCCCTGTGATTTCTGACTGTAGCATCTACTATGCTGATACCATACTCTACGGCAACTGCCTCTCTCAACCCACCTCCGGACTGTAAGCCCCTAAGGGAGCACCGTACTCCTACATGGATTTTGCCATCATGGTAAACCTGCATCGACCAGGATGCTTCCACATAGCAGGCAATCAGTAAATATAATGAATGAGTGAAAATGAAGAAAACGAGACATCCTCAGCTTAAATGAATAATATGCATGCAAAAATGCTAGCTCTGACCACATTTGTTCCCTGTTACTGAAATGGATTACAGCATGGACAATTTGATTATAACCACCTTTAAGAATAAAGACAGGCTCTAGCTTGACTTACTTAGTCACAGTTTTGGTGCCAGTTAGGAAGATGACTGTAATGGGCAGAATGGTATCCACAGAGCATTGTGTTTGGGCCATTCCATTTAAACAGATCGACATCAAGAAATATTAACAAAATATATAATTTATCAAGTTTGAAGAAAATGTATTTTTAAATCATAAATGTGAATTCAAGTGGTTTTCAATGAGTGGCTGGACATTTTAAAGGAAAGATTTAAATAGAAAAAGTTGGCGGCGGAATAATTTAAATAGTTTGGGTAAGACTTTAATTTAAAATCTTATCTCAGCTTTGCCTCCATTTTTTATATCAGACTTACACGTGTATAGTGGCACCTCAAGTTGGAGAAGATACAGGATACTAAACATACCACAAAGAAATTTCTAGACTTTCCTTTCAAAGTCTGCAGTGGCTTTCCCCCCCCCCCTTTCTATATTTATTCTTCAACAGTAATAATAAAATAAGTTGGAAGACTTGAACCGTGTAATCACTCCTCCTTGGTTCCATTTAAGCAACCCTGTCATCTAGGCCTGTCTCCAGCCCAGAAGCAGGCTGAACACATCTTCAAGCTGCCAGGCCACCAGGGGTGACAATCAAATCCAACACAAAGTCTGCAGCTGGAGACCCGTATGGCATCTTCAAGACCTTCCGTATTTGTGGGCAAATCTGGAGACAAGTCTTCATCTCAATTGTTTTGATTTTATTTTCCTCTCTTTCAGCTCCCCTCACACCACTCTGTCCATGTTAGTCTCTTTGCATTTTCTGTTACCCAGTGTGCTTTTATCTTCCCATCAACTCCCTGATCCATAGTATTACTGCTCCATAGTGAGTGACTTATTGCTACTGTCTTATGGAAAGAGTGAACCACCTGCCCTTTAGTGGGCTGTGGCCTTGACAGAACTCACAGCCAGGCAGTGTCCGAAAAAAACTAACAAGCCTATTTAAATGAATAAATAATACATTGATCACTTCCTCACACTTGCTCCCTTCCATGTGCTTTGTTCTGAGAAACTGCCTCTTGAGTCAAGAGAGACTGGGGCCAGGCCAGCTGCTGCCATAAGTGGAGTCACCAGCTTTGGGACCGTGAACACCCAGCTTCTGAGACAGTAGGAGTGAGAGCCCAAGCCCAGGGAGAGGTATCGTGGCCTTGCTCATTCTTGCATGGGGAAGTGCTGCTGTGACGATGGTTCCCTGTGGCTTTGTCACAGATCAGGAAAGCCATCTACAATATTTAGTCATCCCTCTCTCTTGCTCGAATTGACCCTGACTTCCCCCAGCCCCAGTGGTAGGTCGCTTCTTCTGCTATAGGTGCACCAGGAAATCTCAAGGGACTCTCTTCATGGGGCTGAATATTTGTTCCTGTCTGTGGCATAACAAAGGTGCCCATGATTGCCCTGCCCAGAATTCTCACAGTGCCACTGGGTTGTATTTAATATTGTATGCTATGTTATGTTTTAGTTATGTAGATTCTGACATTTTAGCTGAAAACCAAGAGTGGTAGGAGAGGAAGAGACTGAGAGAGGAGGGTGGGAAGGAGAGGGAGGGAGAGGGAAGCATGAAGAGGAGGGGAAAGGGAGAGAGAAAGAACTTTATGTCAGGGCAATAACAACAAATTTTATATTTTTTCATTGAAAAATATCAAATGTATATAAGTATGTACATAATCCTTTTAAAAGGAGCTCTTAAAAATTTGCATTCTTTTTTATTTATTTGTATTTTTAATTTCTTTATTTTTCAGTTACAGTTGATGTATTATAGTACTACCAGGTATACAATCCAGGGGTTAGACATTTCTATAACTTATGAACTGATCACCCTGATCAATCGAGTGCCCACATGACACCGTACATAGTCAGTATGGTATTGTTGACTATGTTCCCTGTGCTGTACTGTACATCCCTGTGACTATTCTGTAACTACCAATTTGTACTTCTTAATCCTTTCACTTTTCTCACTCGTCCCTCCCACCATCTCCCTTCTGGCAGCCACGAAAATGTTCCCTGTATCTGTGAATCAGTTTCTGTTCTGCTTGTTTGTATTGAATCCTCCTTTTTTCCCTTAAAGAACAAAATATAGTTATTTCTTTGATAAAAATATGGCATATAATTAGAGCAGAAAACTACTGAAAAAATAACTTCCTATTTTTCAAAGAGGGCACATACAATCAGGAAAAATGAAAGTGGCACATTTTTGCTCATAAACCTTAAATTCTCTATTTTGTTCTTGAGTCTAAATCTGAGCCTGATTCAAGTATTCCTTGTCCGAGAGAAACCACCTCTTTCATTAGTTCAATAGGTAAACTATTAGTTTGTGTTCAAAAGGATAATATCATGGCTGCCCTAATGTATTTTAATTCTGCATGATGCTTTAAAGCCCTCTTTTCCCCGTCTCTTCTTAAGAATCTGTCATAGAAAGCTTCTCACTGCTGTGGTGTCGGATCCTTCTGGTTTCCTCTGGCTCCTTGGAGATTAGGGATAAAAGTGACATAGGGAAGGGTTGTCCTGGATGGGCCTATACCAGTGCTATATTTTCTTCCTAATTCTGGGGTCTGGTTGGAAAATAAGCTTGTGCATGACAAATGAAAGAGACAGACATTCCCATTGAAGAGTTTACCAGATGGGATTGGGTTGATAAGTTCTGAGATCTTCCTCCTTCTTCTCCATCACCAGACTCTGGAGATATAGCTGTTTTAGAGACAATAGGTCATCCACTAGGACTTCTCCTTAGTGGACAGTCACTATGGTGCATTTGGTATAGAAACTCACCTGTCACTATTTATCAGGAACCTATTAGAAGCATGGCCACCAGCAGCAGCAAATTCAGCTGCATACTATATACTATCGACAAGATGATGTTTTTAAAAAGTCTTTCAGATTGAGTGAAATAAATTAAATGGAAAAGATGGTATATTTTGTGTAACAAATTGATGCTGCTTATCACTGCTGTTCTGCCAGAGGCCAAAAGCAGCTGCTGCTCTGGCAACTGACATACATCCAGGCATGTTCTAGGATTTCTTTGTTCTTGTTAAAAAAAGAATTGAGGACATCTTCCTTCTTTAGTAAAAGACAATAGAGATTTCTCCAGGCCTCCCTTCCCTCCCGATCTCAGTCACCACTTTGTCATCACTCCAGGTCTCCACTTCACACTGCTCTGTCTATTTCCCCTTTGACTTCATCTCCAGCCTATCCCCAAACCGGTTTGTCTACTGACCACTGACCTCTCATATTCCTCAGCCTTTACTCTGAAGGGAACTCCATCTCCTTGCCTTAACTGACAGATGGATGTCCCCTAAGACGACCAGTTTCTCTGAAGCTCCTCTCAAGCGTGCTTCAGGGTCCCTGGGTGAAGTAGATGTCCTCTTCTCTCAGTAGTCTTTGTTCACCTTTGGTTCACGTCACATCTGTACAGACCACTCTGAACTTCATGTCCTGCTGTGGAACCATATTCCCACCATCTCCTCTCACAAAACTGCCAATTTTCTTTGACATTTTCTCTGGTTTACTGAAATTTCATGTCATATCCCAACATTTGACCATTGTGTTCGGCTATTTAAACAGTCCTGGGGTGCTGATGACAACTTTTTACTACTACTCTTGCTTCGTCATGGCTTCTTGGTATGGGGAGGTCAGTCCCAGGGGTCTCAGTTATTTCTGACAGCCTCACCTCCCATGGCTTTTCCACCTCAGTCATCATTCCTATCCTTGTACCCTGGACTTATCATCAAATTCCCAGCACTGTCTAATTATTGTTGTTAGGTGTTTTACTCTAATACCAGCTCCTCTCCTTTTCCTCATTTGCTCATCTACCCACTCTGCAGCAATTCTTCATATCTTTCAGACTTCCAGTGCATTATCCCCATCATTTTAAATTAACTCTGTTGATTAGACCCACTTCTGTCTTTATTAAGCCCAGCATACTGATAACACTGTTGGCATTTCTTCAACCTCTCATCCACCTCCTTCCCCACTGCACTCATCTGGAAAATGTCCGGGCTTGAATAAATCCACTCATTTCACTTCTCTGTGCCTAAATCTGAGTAGCAGGATGAAGAAGGAAAAAAATCATGCAACTGGGACTAGTTTTTACTCTAAATTCATGACTACGAACATCAGTTAGACATGTAACATTTCCCCCCACCCTGGTCTCTTTCTCACACTCCAAGATGACTCTTTTATACCTTCCTTCTTTCCTTAAACTTTCCACATCCCTCCCTTCAGACATTCAGATGTTTACCTAACCCCATTCCTTTTAAGTGGTATTTCAAGCCATCTTATTGGAATGCCCCTTAATTCTAAATTTACAGTAAATTTACAAGTCTACGTACACCTACATCTATTCTCTTCTTTTTCTCTGATACAATGGGGAAAACGTTCCACTACCTATCAAAGGTAAATTGTTCCACTTGTCCTGTAGAACACATGCCCTCTCATCTTTTCCAATATGCCCCTTCTTCAGTTATTCCCCTTTGTCCTATATCAATCATTTTACCCTCTATGTGTTCAAATGTATTCTAGAACTTTTCTTCCTGAAAGCCCCCCTCATGCTCCATGTAGCTACTACCTCATTTCTGGGACATAGACAAACTCAGCTGTCTCCCTTCCACTACCCCATTACTTTATCAACTGAATACAGCTTCTGCCTCCACCACTCAAATGAAAACTGATCTTGCCAGGTCACAGTAACTTTTCTGTTGGCAAGTCTATCCAAAAGCCGTTAATTTTTTATTTTCATCCCGCTCGCACTTTCAGAAGCATTCAATATGGTTGACTGCTTTCCCTCTGTGGAAACACTCGCCATTCTTAATTTTATTGACATTGCAACCCATTGGTCTTCCTCACATTTCCCTGGTTCCTTCTTTTCAGTTTTCTCTGCCAACTGACGAGTAAGTGCTGGAGTTCCGTTGGGTTTGCCGTCTTCCCTCTTGAGATCTCCTTGGGAAGCCAATGCCTTTCCTAAATTCTGTGCATAGGCTTTCACCTCCTAAGTATCAATCTCTAGCCTAGATTCTCCTTAACTTCAGGCTCACATCTTCTCCACATCTACTCAGATACTTCATAGATATCTCAAATTAAATACACTTGAAACTGAATTCTTTATCTTAACACAGTCACTTCTCTAACATGTCCATCCTCTAGTTTTCCCATTTAAGACCCTGGAGTGATGCTTGATTTTTGCTTTTTCTCACTTCTGCCTCTCAACCATCAGTAAGCCGTATTGGTTTTACTTTCAAAGTATATTCTTGAATTCAACTGCTTCTATCTACATCTCCACCTAGTACTACCCTGCCTGTCCAGACATGATCACCTCTCACCTGAACACCTGTACAACAAAAACAGCCATTCTTTTATTTTGCTTCTTCTATGCCATTTTGCACATATCAGTCAGAGTGATTTTTAACATTTTTTATTGGATTTATTGGAGTGACCTGGGTTAATAAAATTACATCAGTTTCAGGTGTACAATTCAACAATACATCATCTGTATATTGTATTGTGTGTTTACCATGCCAGGCCAAGTCTCCTTCCATCACCATTTACTGAAGTGATCTCTTTAGAATGCCAATCAGATTATGTGGCTTAACTGTTTAAAACACTTCAATGTTTTCTTACTCCTGTGCAATAAAATCCAGACTCCTTGTGGCCATAAAGGCCCTGCAGGATCTGATGTCTGCCTTCACCCAGAGTTTCATCTCTGTCTGCTATTCTCCTTGATCACTATATTTTACTCACTTTGACTTTTTTATTTTTAAAATCCTTGAACATACCAAGCTCTTTCTCATTTCAGGAATTGTATATATGCTTATTCTTATACCTAGACTGCCTCACCCCTTCCTGTCCTTTCAGAACTGACTCCTGGTCCCTTAGGACGGATCTTGGTTTAAACATCAGCCTCTCAGAGAATTCTTCCCTGACTACACTGTGCAACATGAATCCACCCGTGTTAATCTTTAGTACATCATCCTGGTTGTTGTTTCCTTTATGGGAATTATAATAATTCATACTTATTTACTTTTGTTTTCACATTTGTGTATCTCATTTGCCATTTTCTCCACTACATTGTAGGTACCATGAGGTCAGACAACCACATCTCTCTTGCTCACTGCTGAGCCTCCAATACCTAGCACAGTTCCTAGAATATAGTAGTTGCTAAATGAAGTCTGTGCCAAATTTACATTAAAACAAGTGGAATGCCTTTTTATTGCTTTCCCCCTCTCTACTATATTATACCATATTCAATAAATATGTACACACGCACACACACTCAAAAGAATTCCATACATTTTCTTTGGATAATGGTAATCCCTAATTATAATACTTATATAATAATACTGTATAATTATGTGGTGTCTTCTATTTTAGAGTCTCAAAACTATTTAGAAATAATAATTAATGAACAAGCAGATGTAGTGACACTGAGTCATTTAAATAATTTTACATATAGACCTAAGCTTGCTATCTTAATATTCCTGCTCTAACATATCAAGCTTCTGATTCAAGACCTCTAGCTGACTGCTGTGCCCTAGCAATCCTCATTAAGGAAATGATGTGCCGACAAGTTAAAAAATGCAAATCAGCAAAGAAAAGCCTCATAATTAAAGATTCATGGGATACTTTTATTGATAACCATGGAAAAAGTCACGGTTATGGGTGAAAAGAACTTAGAGAGAACGACAAGTATAATCATCAGGTAATCACACTCCTCTTACCTGACACTTACTGAGTAGCCACTGTATTGCAGAAAGTCTTTTGGACTCTGGGACTATCAAGCTGAATGTGATATGGCCTTTGGTTTCACTGTAGAGAGAAGACATGCTTATCAACAGGCAACACAATGTGGTAAGCGCCACACAAGAGTACTGTATAAAGTGCTTTAGTAGATAATGAAAGAAGCTACTAACTCTGCTTGAAGAGGACCAGGAAAGGCAGCGATTTAAAAAAGAGTAGGGGTTTGCCAGGTGGAGAAAGTGAAGAGAAAGAGGAGGGCATTCTCAGAAGAGGCATGAATATGGGAGAGTGTATGGCATATTAAGAGAATGATCCATGGAGGAAAGTGGCAAGGCATGGTATCCCTATCCTAGTGCACTGATGTCTCTAAAAAAATGATGAGGCCTTAGCATGCTTCATGAGTAGCTGAGAAGGCTGTAGAACATAAAAACATTATTCTATACAGGATTTCTCTATTACATTTTAGATTAATATCATAATTTAAGAGGTTATAGTCTTTTTCAAAAAAGATTTTTTGTATTTATTTTTACAGAGGTGGGGAAGGGAGAAAGAGAGGGACAGAAACATTGATGTGTGACAGAAACATCCATTGGTTGCTTCTCCCATGCTCCCAGTCAGGGACTGAACCCACAACTCAACCATGCGTCCTGGCTGGGAATTGAACCAGCAATGTTTTGGTTCACAGGCCAACACTCAACCCACTGAGCCACACCAGTCAGGGCTAAAGGTCATAGTCTTGATAATGTTTTACAAAACTGTTTAAAATACCGAACTGGACATTTCCTGCCATTTTTCTTTAAAAACAGATGTCCTGAAGTCCATTCAAACATGATAGTCTTTTATCTCCGTATTTCTGCATCTTTAGATGATTTAGGGCTTATCAAGGCTTGATAGCTTGATTTAAAGCTATCAAGTTCAAGAATCATTTAAAGGGTACATTGAAAAAGTTTGGCTCATAAGAGTTCCTACCCATGACATTTTTAAAAGACATATGTAGAATGGGTGTTCATTTGCATTATGTAGTAGAAGATTCTAGGAATATTTTCTTGCTCAAAAATTTTTTGCTACCCATGAACACAGTGATAGACATACCATATTAGAAATTCCTTAAGGTTAAAATATTGTTCCCCAAACTAGTTTCTTTATCTTTCTTTTCTTATTTTTAAGGTGCAAATGACTTTCTGTCACATTTTAAGAACAGTCTTAAATTGTCATCTTACTTGACTTCTGCCAAATGTGAGACCGACTACATCTTTTTTTCTTAGTTTCTGTGTTCTCTAAATAGTGTGAGTTCCCTAATCCTTCAAATTCATGCTTAGAAAATATAAGCCAGTGCTTACAAAATGGATTTTTATTTAATCCCATTCATTTTAATATGTCGCCTCACTGCACCCTTTCACTTGCCCTGTGTCCACACATAGAAATTCTATCCCCCTGCCCTTTTTTAAGAGTCAACCCTCTCTCTTCTGCCTAGGTACGAGAGGGCATTTGTCCTGGCTGAGTGGGATGGTGAATGGGATCTGAGGTTTAAATTCTCCTTCTTCCGAGTTTCAACTAATTCTCTTGTTTTTGTTTGCAGCCTCCCCCTTCCAGGCACGTGGTACTCTCCTTCATGGCCTTTCCATGGTCTAATACTGCATGTCCATTTTCTCTTCTTTGGCTTCTTCTCTTCTGACATTTAAGTTTCTTTCAGAGTTGGTAAGTCAATAGCCACTTGTTGAAATTCTTTGCATCTTTCATAATGTAGTTGATGTCATCTACTGTCATTGCCTCTCTTATTCTTTGTGATCTTCTAAGGTTATAGCAGTTTTATTCCTTTTAGTAGGAATTTGACAGGGAAGTAAAACAAATGCCTGGGTTTAGGCTGCCATGTTTAATTGGAGAGCTTCTGGACTATTTTTCTAAAATAAAATATGGTTCTATTAATTCACTCTATTTTTTTCTTGCTATATACAGAGTAAAATCTGAAATCCTGTTGGATGTTTTTCAAAGTCTTTCATGCTCTGGCCTTATCTATCTTCCAGGAATAGCCTCCTTCAATTCTGGGCCTTTTATAAGAGTCAGTTCAACTTAACTGGCTCCTAATCTTTCCTGGTTGAATAGGGCAGAGAAATGAGAGACCCACAATGAATATACTTTCAATACATGATGTGGAAAAATAAAATACTTTGGAAACCTCTTGGTATATGAAATTGTGTAATCAAAAAGCAAAGCAGCCCTGTCCAGGTGGCTCAATTGATTGGAGCATCATCCTGTGCACCAAAAGCTTGCGAGTTCAATTCTTGGTCAGGCCACATACCTGGGTTGTGGGTTTGATTCCTGGTCGGGGAGTGTACAGGAGGCAACCAATTGATGTTTCTCTCTCTCTCTCTCAAATCAATAGACATATCCTTGGGTGAGGATTAAAAAAAAAAGTAAAGTAGAACATGTAGAAGAGGATTTTCAGCAGAGAAAAGAGGCCTCAGATGCTCTCCAGAACCAAAAAGAGGCTCCAGGACCAGGTACAACAGAAAAAATGGAGGATAAGAGAAAGAGCTGGAGAAAAAGAGGCCTCAATGGAAAGCCTGTTTACCCTTAAGCCTGTGAAGGGGGGGTCATCACACTTCCCTTTCCTTCACTCTCCTCTTCTCCTTCCCCTTCTTCTATCCCCACTTTCCCCCTCTAACCAGCTCCTTTCTATTCCTCTTCCTCTTCCCTTTCCACACTCTCCTTGCAGCTCATTGAATTATTGGTCCTAAATATTTACTCCACTGTGATAATATCATTATTACTTTGGTCTGGGCCTTCTGGTAGGTAAAATCTACTTCCTCCTCCCTTGAATTTGAACTTTGTCATGTGACTTGCTTTGACCACTGGCATGTTATGGATATAAGTAGCAGCTTAAACTATGCTTTTGCAGTTGAACTTGTTTTCTTGCACATCTGATACAGCCATTAGAATAACATTCCTGGATACCCATTGTCTCTCCAGGCTAGATGCCAGAATAGACATGTGGGGCAGAGCCGCCCAACCCAACCCATAGCTGACTTCTTGAGGCATTGTTGCCCAGCCACCTACAGATGCATCGTCAAGAAATAAGTCCTATTGCTGAATGTCATTAAATTTCTATGGCATCTTCCATGCAGAAAAGGGTGGCTAATACAGAAACTGGTACCAGAGGTGAGGTGCAGCCATTAAAACCCTGAACTCTATGACATTGGCTTTTGGTCTTTGTGGTATGATGATGGAGAAGCTTTTATACAAAGTTGGAAAAAATAGTGATTCATGTTTTGTAGTGGTAAAAAAAATGATACCGCGCTCATGTGTGATATGAAGAAAATATCAAGTGAACCTGCAAAGTCAGGTAAGGATATTTAGGAGTGAATGTTAAAAGTATGAACTGGCTGAATTTAGAGGAAATGTAAAGAACTCAGAGACTGCAAGTTTGAAATAATTCCAGAGAAAAAACTCTTTCTTATCAAGTCAGTTATAACACAATTGGGCATTATAACACAATTTCCAATCTCAGGTTAAAAACTAAGTCTGATGTGCTCTCAGATACGGCCAGTAAGGCATGACCAAAATAATAGAGTGACTGAAACACCCATTATTAAAATATTCAAAAGGACTAGGGTGATTCCTACTGATGTCTCATAGGACAAAAACAGGTCCTGGAAAGCTCAAGGGAATCTCACAAATGTCTGATCCACTCCATGTACTCATAAATAGAAAGTGTGACTTTAAAAGAATTGTGAGTGTGGCTTTTGGTACATGGAGTTGATAGGAATCTAATACATAAAAAACCCACAAACATTTTAAGGGGAGTGTACTAGCAAAAGCACCACCATCTTGGAACAAAATAAAGACTGGCTATTAAAAACATAAAAGGACCTCTGAGCCTCCAGCTGTCTCCAGGTAGAAATGTATATATTTAAGGCTACAAATTTCTCTCTAAGTACTGCTTTCATTCTTCCCCACTAATTTTGATATACCATGCTTTATTTTCATTCAGATCAAAATGTTTTATAATTTTTATTTTTTTTCTTTGACCTATGGGTCAAATGTGTGTTTAGTTTCCAAACAGTTGAGGATTTCCTAGATAACTTTCTGTGATTGATTTCTAATTTAATTCCATTGTGGTAAGAGAACATACTTGGTATGACTTGAATGATCTAAATTTATTGGGGCTTTTGAAATGCTTACAATGTGGTCTACATTGATAAATGTTCCACCTGCACTTGGGAAGTGTATTCTGCTGCTGTTAGATGAAGTGTTCTAATAAGTCAGTTCGGTCAGTTGGTAATTGTGTTGTTTCCATCTCCCACATCCAAATAATGATTTGCTCTCTACCTGTTCTTTCACGTATTGAGAAAGCAGTATTAAAATTTATGTTGATAATTGTAGCTTTGTCTATATGTACTGTTTTCATTTCTATTAGTTTTTGCTTAGATATTTAGGAGCTCTGATATTAAGTTCATAAATGTTTGTGATTATTACGTTACTTTGATTAAATGAACTCTTTACCTTTGTGAAATGACCTTCTTTATTCCTGGTAATATTCTTTACTCAGAAATATATGCTTTTGATTAGGTTAGACATTCCACATTCTTCTGATTAGAGTTCATATGGTACAGCCGTCCCCCACCTTAGCCCTGAAAGCATGTGTTCCAAGTCCCCCAGTGGGTGCCTGAAACCATGAGCAGTACAAAACCCTACACACCCTATGTTTTTTTCTGTACATACTGTCCTTTGACAAAATTTAATTTATAAATTAGGCACAGTAAAATATTAACAAAATAACTGATAACAAAATAGAACAATGATAACAACATACTGTAATAAAAGTTATGTGAATGTGATCTCTCAAAAATTTAATTAAAAAAATTTTTACCTGCAAATGTAATGTCTTTCCACCTCCACTCAGTGCATATTGTGCACCATGGCTGTGACTTTTGAAGTGTGAGATGTCACAGCAGAACTTACACAAGTGTCTCTTTCATCTTCATGCTTTCATGGGTAGAAGACTTGTTCTTATCGTGGGTCTTAGCAACCTCAGCACACAGTGGTTTTCTTTCCTAATTATGTTGAGAACGTTCACTCTTTCACATAAAGAAAGCACTTCACAGCTTCTCTTTGGCATATGCAAACCGCCAGCATCCCTACTGTTGCACTCTGGGGTCATTACTGAATAAAATAAGGGTGACTTGAACACAAGCATGTGATACTATCATGGTCAATCTCGTCACCCAGACGGCTCTAAGTGACTAAGGGACTGGCCGTGCATACAGTGTGGGTGCTCTGGACAAAGGGGTAATTATTTTTTATTTTCATTTTCTATATCATCATTAATAACCAAACCATACAAATATAATAATGCAACAATGAGAATGCTCATTAAAATAATAATGCATCTGTAATAGTATATTTTGGATAAATTCCATGATGTAGCACTACTAAGACACACTGTAAACATTGGAGGGGCTTTTTGATATTTTTATGTTCTTTTCAGTGTAAGACATGCTTTGAATGTGTGTGTTTTGTGTACGTGAGTTTAAAGGAGGCTGGAGAAGCAATGTGGCATAACAGTAAAAACAATAGTCTTTGGAAACTGACTCCTTGGGTGAGTCCTGTCTTTCCTTCATACTAGGTATCAATAACTGTTATTACTAGCAATTAACTTAACTAGCCCTGGCCAAGTTTCATTACGGTACTGTGCTTTATTTTATTCATCTGTAAAATAAGGGTATTAAACTAAGGATTAATCAGTTTCATCACAGGGTTCTATGTTGTTTTGTTAGTTTTATTTCATTTTTGTTTTAGAAATAAATTATTTAGTGTATGTACAATATATAGAAAATTGCCAGACACATGGTAAGCAGTCCATACATTTACTTATTATGAAAAAAAAATCAAATTAAAAACACATTACACAGCTTTACTGTCCTCTCTTCTGGTATCTCGCCTTGTTGCCCAGTCGAAGTGACTTGCTCTCTCAGCTCTCCCACAGCTTCTATTAGGGAATTGTGTTCAGAGGACTTGTGTATACTTCTGTCTCCACCACTAGACTCTGCTCCTTGAATGTAAGACCAAGTTTTGTTTAACTGAATGTCTCCAATGTCTGACAAACAGCAGACCCGTTAGGTATTAAAATCACCCTTAATAAGGTAAAACCTAGAATCCCTGTAGCAGAAACTTTCAATCAGTGAGTGGTAGAGGGAACAGTGTTTGTGGTATTTAAGGGGCATATTATATACTGAAATATAATTTTATATTTGGGAATGAATAAAGATGCCAATTACAAAGGTAAAGTTGAACAAGTCATCTTGGGTGGTAGTGATAGACTGATGAGTCTTCAGTGGGAGGATGGGGTGGGCCACCCTGGGAAGGTTACAGAATTCAGGGTTGGGGGGATGCAGGATGTGTGATTACATTTAGGAAAAGAAGGCCTGGCTTTGAAAACTACTGCTCTTAGATATGCTTCTGAAGGGGAAATCTCCAGTCAAGAAAAGGACAAATTGCAGCCTTCTGAGTTCTTTGGGTTTCTTGTCCAGAGTCACCTCTGTGCTGGTCTCAACAGTCTGCTGCTCTTTCTCCGGAAGCTGTGGCCCAAGTGGAGTCAAAAATCCTTTCCCTCGGAGCTGAGACACCTGATGACTCCCAGATGGTTCTACTACGTGCTTGGAGATACAGAAAAGTACACATGAGCAGTCTATAGGGGGTACAGATGGTCTTGCTTACAACATATAGTTTTCTTAGCCTTTCATAGATACTTAGCTCCAATTAAATTCCACAGGAGATTTGAGGAACAGAATAAAGCCCACCAGGGAACCCCATTCACTCCATATCCTGTTCCTACCCCATCCTGCTCTTGGGGTTCAAGCTCTATCTCTGAGGCTTATCCTCTGGCTTGAGAGACAGTTTTTGCCCCACCAACTGATACCAGGAGGGACCTTACTCTTCAGTAAGACCCTGCTTCTTAGCTGTAGGGTTGTGAACTTATTTTGGCACAAGTTCAATAATGGAATCACAAATGTTGAGCCCCAGAGTTTTGAAGCAAGAATTGAGCAAACATTGAGTTAAGTGTTCCCTCATAGCATGCATTTGATTCTGTAAAGGATGGTAACCATATTCTTTTATTCACGATCTGAAGATCCATGACCCCTGGAAAATATTTTTGAGGTACTAGCTGATGTATATTTGTTCTTGGTATTTCTTTCTGTTCCCTAACCCTTCCTAGGAAGGCATTTTATCTTCACTGGCTCAGAATCCAGAGAGAGAAGAGAGGGTACTTCTTGACTTTAGCCTCAAAAGCTTAGGCACTTTGAGCCAGAGTAAAAATTGAACATGTCATCAGGTGGAGTCTTGTTTCTACCTTCCCAGGTAAGGCCTCAGGAGGCAACAGATTCTCTGCACCCAGAAGGACACCCAAGCAGGAATGTACACATGAGGTACAGGTTGTCACACAGGGCTGTTCCACCTCTCAAATTTCCCTGTAACATAGACTGGTGCAAAAGGTACAGAAATTTTCAAGGATCAGGAAGGGAGAAGATGACATTTCCTGAAATCTAGATTCATGCCAGAATGAGAAGAACATTTCCCCAGGTTCAAGGGTGGCATGTTACAGGGCAGAGAACATAGGGTGTGAACAAAGCTTGCAGCTGAGAATGAAAAGCTCCAAATAATGTTTAATGAGAATCATTTAAAACTCATACTGATTACGTGTAGGAAAAGAAGCAACAGCTCAATGTAGAACAAAATTTCTTTTCTGATTTGAAAAGTGCATTTGATACAAAGGGCAACATGCAAAACAAAGAAAATAAATGAGAAGTTAAAATTTACTGAAAAGTTTTCTTTGTTTATAAATAGTAGTTATATAATTAATCCCAAACATAAAATGCAGCATAATTAATGCTGTAAACAAAAATGTACATTGCAAAATATCTAGAAAAATTAAATAATTGTAATAAAATTCAAGCCATTTAAAGTGAAGCTTCATTCTCTTCTTTGGTCCTAGATATTTTTCTGTTGTCACACTTATGTTTTTCGATCCCCAAAAGTCAGATTTTAAGGGTTTTCCAGTTCAGGGATGTCCAACCTACGGCCTGCAGGCTGCACACAGCCCAGGATGGCTGTGAAAGCGGCCCAACACCAAATTGTACATTTGCTTAGAACATTATGAGATTGTTTTGTGATTACCTGTCGCAGTGTATTTAATGTGTGGCCCGAGATGACTCTTCTTCCAGGGTGGCGCAGAGATGCCAATGTTTGGACGCCCTGCCAGGCTTCTTTTCCTCTGATAAGCGGACATATTTAGCTTGTTCTTGTGGTTGTTCCCATGAGCCAGCGTCACATGAAATTCACTAACGGAATACATATGGGTCACTTTGATGAAATATGTAACTAATCTCAATAGTATATGAAAATTCCAAATATAGTTATAAAAGTAGATAATAGTATGGTACTGTGAATAATCAGCATTTTTATGGTTAAAATTATGTCAGCATTTTCATAATGAGTCCCTATTTCAAAAATTATAACTTGGCCAAAGGCTTTTATGCTAAGATTTAATGTGGTTTTGAGATCATTTTTTTCAAAGTGATTTTTCCTGGATTTGACATTTCTTAGTATTAGATAAGTACGCAGGAGGACAGTTTTCCTCCTTGCGTCATCGCTTCCAATGTCCCGTTGCTATTCCACCATGCTTGCCTGAAAAAACCGAGGGATAAGCAACAAAGGGCTACCCGTGTTCTTGGGTCTATGTCACGAGCTGTCTTATGGGGGAAATAACTTATCCAATTGTGAGAACTCTTGATTGAACTCAAGACAGAGTCAGCGTATTTCCTTTGTTGTTAAATTCCTCTTTTAATCTAGACTTCCAGACTATCTTCCTACTTCTCGATTTTAAAACCCATTCATTCTAAGGTTTTTTGTCCCCATTAATCCTCTCAAGTGAATAGATGGTCTCCCTAAAACTTTAAGGTCCTTTCTATTATTGATATTCTTTTTGTGGTTTGTTTTTCTTACTTTCTTGTTTTTGAAGACAGGAGCTAAGTAAGTTTCCCCAAGTTTAAATACCTAGTGACAAGTTCAGTGCCCTATGTCCTTATATAGACACAGATTCAACCCCTCTAGGCCCTCAGGCCCCACCATTTGGAATGGGACACATTATTATTTTGTATTTGGTGTTTTGCTCCCATGTTCTCAGTGTTCTCATAGCTTTTTGTTTAGATCATTGCTATAGCACTTGACAGGGGTCTCTCCCCTGAGAACTTCATGAAGAGAGGTCTGTCTGACTTAATTTTGTGCCTTTTCTTGGGTCCACCTAGCCAATAAGCTAGAGGATGATATAAAACAAAGCCTCTTGATTCTGACTTAATCTTGGCAACTGCTTGGACTCTCTCAATTGGCTCTGCCCAGATTGTTGCTACATAAGGCCCAGCTTGAACTCACTGATCTAATATCTCTTTCCTGAGCACAGGTTTCTGCAGTATTCACCATGCACCTCCTTCTTTCCCTTGAAAAGGGGAATTGGACAAGACCCAGATTTATTCTTCTATGTATGCCCACAACTAATGACATAACAAGTGCTCATTAAATATTTCCTGCCTAAGTGATATAATCTCTAATACATCGATTGAGACTTGTTTGTCCACTCTTCCTAGTAATTAATATAATGAGTGGTCTGCGTGAGGGTCCATATCTCTCACCATGGAACAGAAAAAAATAGAAGCTAAGTACATGATTCTATGTGTATTAGCTTCATTCACCAACCAAATGGACTCACCATGTGCAGACTGTTCTACAGAAGGTGTTAATTCACAATGATTCAAATTAACATTAATATTTGCAGACATTGCCTTTCATTTATCTTAGCTCATTTACTTTATCATAAAGTAAGACTGAGTTAAATATTAGTATGTGCAGAAGAAATTTTAAATGGTGATATAGTACAGCAAGCCTTATAAGGCATTCATCTTCATTACTGAGGCGACGTTGATAATTCCCCTAAGGATATACCACTTTAGTTACAAGATTCCTCGAGGGAAAAGATGAATGCCTGAGATGTGAGCACCTTGCATGTTACTCAAATAAAGCATTTATTACAAAAGATTTGAGGATAGAACCCAGGAAAAACTAGAAATGGTAGACTGATTGAATTGATGGCCCGATGTTTTATATATATCCCTCTGAAACCATTCACTGTGCGATCACCCTCTCACAGTGACCGTAGACTCGGCCACATCACTTTCTTTGGCCATTGAGACAGAAAACATCTGATAGAAGAAGAGGCAGGAAAAGTGCCTGCATGTTTCCATTCGTTCAACTGGACTCTTGCCACTACCAGGAGAACATACCCAAGCTAGTTGGCTAGAGGGTGGGAGAGAGTGGGAAAGACAAGAGCTGTCCTAGCTGAGGTCATCCCAGACCAGCCAGTTCCAGTCCATCCACCAACGGAACAGACACGCGAGGCCACCTAAATCAGCGGAACTCACTGCTGACCGGCAGAAATGCTCAGCACAGCCACGGTTCTGCGAGAAATCATTAATGATTGTTGTTTTAAGCAACTAACTTTTAGGGTGGCTTGTTAGCATTACGGCAATTGATATAGTGGCTGATTTTCCTAATACAAGATTAAATGAAGTCTATAATTCATTTGTGAATACCTAATGAATTTAGATCTTAAACTTTTCAGTAATTTCCAGTAGGAAGGAGACATACAGATAGTTGAACTGGAAATTATAAATACTTTTTTCACAAGGAGTGAAAAATCTGAAAAAATAGATGATTTTCAGAGTCAGTGTATAGTCTTAGTAAAAGATGGGCTCTGAAGAAAAATCATGTGGACTCGAATTTTGGCTCCAACACTTTAATAGCTGTATGACCTTGGTCAAATTAATTTCTCTATGCTTCCTTTTCCTCATTTATAAAATTGGAATACCTACTGATGGTTCATGGTTGTTAAATTATTTGAGGAGATAAATGTAATGTACTTAGACCAGTCTTGACACATAATATGCAGTTAATAATATCAGCTATTTTTATGTACCAGGCAAGGCTAAAATAGAGTGATATCAAGTCATTATTATATGGCAAGTTTCAAGATACAACATAGGACTTCAAATAAGAGGGTTTTTAGTTATTATCAATTGATTGTTTCTTTTCTGGATATTTTTAAAGGCTGATATCAGTGCACTCATTAAACAATAGAGGGGTACTGGGTTATTGGGATGGCAAGCCTGAATTCAAATTATGTAATGATTGGCAAGCTGGGGAGGGTTCCTGGAATCTGGCTTATCGGTAATGAGGTCTTGGTGAACAAGATGATCCCTAAGAAACCATATGCCCTGAAAATTCATTACATCTAAGTCTGTAGTAGAATAGAACTAAAAATAAACAACTGATCTCTTGTCACAACAATGGACTAGTGATTTTCTTATTGCAGTGATAGCTTTAAATGGTAAGAAAAAATAGAAGTGCTGACATTTTAAGTAAAACTCCACTGTTTTATATCAAGACAAAGAATAGAATATGTATGGTAATGTTTCCAGAGGACCCACTTTATGCCAGATACTGTGATAGATGCTGAGGACCAACAGATAAAAGCGCCTTTCCATACAGTCCCTATGGTGTAGTGGGAAGACAAGTAAAGACTTTGGAAACAAGGACGCAGAGACAGACACAGGAGCTGCAGAGAGAGGAAATTTTTTCACCTTTTAAAAAGAATACTATTATAGCTCATCCTTCATAAAATGTTGATCTTGTTGACTGATAAGAGATAAAGTCCAGATCTGTTGTATTTATGAGCAGTAGAATATAGGTCCTCCTACAAGCTTTACTTGTTTTATTATTTTTCCAGAGGAGTATAAAAATGGAAAATCTGGAATCTCTCAGTGCTCTCATCTCCCAGGACTTTGCACTCTCTCCTGGGTACCTTCGGCTCCACCAACTTTCCAACCCACCTGATTGAATTCTTCTTTCTGGTGACCAGTTGCATCTGCTCCAGGTAGGCCATTGCTCACGCTTATGTCCTTTGCTTTCTGCAGGCACCTGTCTTTTCTTAGATTTGGGCTAGCTGGTTGCCCTGCAGTCTCAGCTTTCAATGGACTAAAAAAAAAATTCATCATTTGTTTTTGCTTTCTTATATTATATGGATACA
The DNA here is from genome assembly GCA_007922815.1 of Macrotus californicus. NCBI lineage: Eukaryota > Metazoa > Chordata > Mammalia > Chiroptera > Phyllostomidae > Macrotus > Macrotus californicus. The sequence goes on along the minus strand of VMDR010016909.1, from coordinate 753 downwards.
AATGAGACTCTTTCTAACTCTCTATTTTGCTGGGTGGAATATAGTTTGCTATTAATGAAACATTATTATAGATATGATCAGAATTTCATATTTTCTTACAAATTAAGAACCAAGGGTTTAGGGACTTAAAAAAGGGAGATATGCATGAGAAAATAAAGATATGTTATGTTTTGTTCTTGAAATAGTTGCAAAGAGATTATTCTCACACTCCAAGCACTGCCACTGAGGGTAGAACCCATTGCCAAACTCTTTGGATGAGACCATGTCAAAGCCATGAGGAGCCAATGTTATCAGCTCATGTGTTGCACAGGGTTATCAATAAGACATCATTGTCATGGTTTAAATAGCAGCATTTTTTCTTCCTTAGTGGTTCCTAAAATAAAAGTGTGCCTTATAATTGATGGCATTCTCTGTACTATTAGCAGTAGACTGGGGTTTCATGTAGATAGAGTCGCCAGTGACTTTCAGACTAGGCATTGAGACTTAAGTGCTTACAAAAAAAAATTTATGTAAGGCTTCCACATTAAACCTTTCTCACTTGTGGTTTTCTTAAAATAAATTTACTTGTGAGATAATTAGCTGTTACATTGGAAAATGGGCAAAGGATTTCTATGGCTTGGAATATAGATCAGTTATATTTTCAACATGGGGAAAAGTAGGTTAAAAGTCGATACAAAAGCAAGGGTTATTGGCATGTAAGAAGTGCATAATGGGACATGGGTGATGGGGTAAAAAGGAAGAGAAAGAACTGAG
>VMDR010016908.1:0-20652 GCA_007922815.1 Macrotus californicus | reverse complement strand
GTCTCAGAGCATTTGCTCAGGCTATTATACCTTCCTAGACTGTCATCCCATCTTATTGTACCTTTTGAAATCCTACCATCTAGGTTTAATCCCTTCAGTCAGATGTGGCCTCTTTTCCCTGGAATCTCCACCATGTCCATTTACCCCTGTCCTGCCTCAGCACACGTTAGGAGCTGAGAGAATCAACCTCACAGGGGCCAAGTTGCTTGGGTTTGTATCCTGTCTCTACCACCTACTAAGCCATGTGATATTGAGCAAGTTAATTTATTTATTACTTCTTGGCTTCTTAGACATAAAATAAAAAAAAACTATAGTATCTACTTTGTAGGAATGTTGAGAAGACTAAAGAAAAAATTATTGTAAAGTACTTAGTACATTCTATGGTCTCAATAAATGTTTTTATTATCCTTACTAGATTCACTATATCATCATCATCACCATTTTTAAAACTGAGATATGTCTTATTTTATGCCATTCAATGCTCCTACCCTACCTGAGAACCTTTCCTTGTCATTTTGAACAGGTACCCAGCTTCAGGATAGAACTGCATGTGATGCCAAATACGTAGGTATGACTGAGCAGCTCCTGCAGCTGGATCACCTCTAGCAATAGATGGCACAACGGAGTTATCTTTACACATTATTTCCAAATAATGTTAGTTTTCATGAACTGTGGTACAAAATAAATTATTTGCAGACACGGCTGTCTAATTCATTTTTCATTCCTGTGTCACCTAGCACAGTCTCTGCCATGCTGTTGGTCTCAGCCACTAAGTGTTGACTGTAGCTGAATGTGTCAAAATCATGACACAGCATTTTAAGAAACCATAATACTGAGTACATGCTGGACAATGTCCTAGGTCTATATTCACTTTCTAGGACTCTGAGTTTTTTAATGCTATACATGCTTAACCTCCTCAAAAACGTTTGTTTTCGTTCTTCTACTCCTTTCATTTTGTGTCAACTGAGCATTGTGCAACCTGTGTGTCTGATGTTGTTTCTCTAGGAGTCTAAAAATAGGATGCAGTCATTGTCTAGAGCCTTGCTGCCTAAAGCATCAGCAGCATTAGCGACACTTTTAACAAAAGTGTGTTAAGAAGGTAGACTTGAAGGTCCTAACCAGAATCTGACTCAGGCTGCCTGAGTCAGAGCCTGCATTTCAACCAGGTGCCCAGCTGGCTCATGGACATATTGAAGAGAAGGGTTGGGCTGCACATAAGAATCACGTATGTTTATAAAAATACAGAAGCCTGCATTCTAAGTGGAGAACCAAAGATACCACACATCTTAACCAACTGAACAATTCTCTGGTATCTAAAAAAGAGTTTTTGAATATATAGGTGAATTTTTGTAGAAACTATTTAATTTTGCCATAAAATTCATTTTAATAATGTGGCAACTATAAATCCAAATTATAACCTGTTGTGACAAAGAAACAAAGACACTAAAATTGTATGGGCATGCTTGCTTCAGGTCCTCTGTGTCGATATATTCTTGGGAGATTATGTCAAGAAATTTTGTTTGTTTTAAAAAAAATGTCCTCATAAATTCTAGATGAAAGGGTAAAAAATGGGGGGGGGGGGGTAGAAACCAGAGGAATTGGATCTCCCTCAATCTGAAAGAGTTAAATGAGTTGAACTTCCACTAGGAGGCTACCATTTCTGTCACTTGGATGAATGTGGCAGGAAGCAAAAACTTAACATATAAAGTGACAGCAAGGGCCCCAACTCAACACGTGAGCCACATTGGGGCCCTGAGAAGGTAACTTGGAATCCAAGGGTCAACACAAAGCTGAATCACAGCCAAGGTTGGTTGAGATAAGAAACTACACCCGGAGCTAGAATCAAGTAGAACCTCCAGATGGAAACAAATGTCAGTTGAGGTGCTGAGCCCCTGAACTGCTCCAAGGACAGGAATGGAGCAGATCAGGGCAGTACCTGGCATCAAAGATGCCCGACGCATGTTGCATATACCGTGTTAACCAAGAAAAAAATCCGTTTGAGGAAGAAACCAGGGGCATCCCAGCTGGCCCTATGGAAGGAGTACTTGCTCCTGGAGTCACTAAGGAGTTGCTAAGCCACAGTATGTTAATGAGTGCATTATAACGTGTTCTACTTAAACCGCTAGTCAATAGTTGTAATCAGATCAGACAAAGAAAAAAGCTCTCTCCTATGCTTGCTTAAGGTTTAATGATTTTCTGTGATCTGCTTTCAAACAAGCTTTTTAAGGTACTTGAGATGCCCAGAGATGACATTTTTGTATATTTAAAATTTATGATAGGAAAGTTTCCTCAGCGTGTTTCTTATGTGGTGTTTCCTGGATTAAGGGTCAAGAAATAAAATCCCCAATAAATTAGGTAGAACATAAAACACCACTGAGTGCTGTGAAAATGGCCTGCATCCAAGAACAGCATGCAAAAAAGCAAGCACTTTGCACTCCTTAAACCCTCCTAAGTTTTCAACACGTATTTATTTATTTATTTATTTTTCACTTCTTTTAAGAAAAACCCTTAGATACACATTGTGGCAAGGACTTTCTGTCCCTTGGGTCTCCTGGTTTCCTTATTTAAATATTGATTTAAGAGCTGACTGAAGCAGGCTAACTACACATGACAGGTAGAACCCCTTTTCAACAAACTTAATAGGGCACCCACATTACTGCATTGTAACCACACCACCTTCACATACAAGCCTGTGGCCCACGTGAACAGATGAGGTGTCAACAGCTTATAAAAGTCATTTTACAGGCTTCATTTTCATGAAAGAACAAGTGTGGAACTGAGTATCAGCATTCTGTGCTGAGAAGATAAACATGGCTGTTCCTAAATTTACACCTTCATCTGAAATGGTCTAACCAGGGTATCAATTGTCCCTGAATATGCTTTTCCCTCTCCCTTTGTGATAACTGTCCTTCCTCGTCTAAATACTGGTTTTCAAGGTCTATGTAAAGTTCTTCCTCCATGAAGTCACCCTGGGCTCCTCCCCCAACTGAATGAAACCACTCCCCTTCACACTTAGAAAGCCTTTTTTTACCTCAAAAAGATATAAAAAGAAGTCTACCCATCATACTATTTATACCCACCATTTTTTGTGTATAAATGTGGTTTGTAACCAGCCCTGCACGTCCAGCACAGAAGTCCTACAGCACCACATGGTGAGTTACCTGACTCAGAACTCAGTACTGAGCACAGTCCTCCCTTCTCTACACTCCCCTTCCCCCATGCCATAAGTAAGTCCTCATGGCCACACTTAGCCCTAAACAGGGAATCAATCAATACTAGATAAATCATGGAATAAGTAAATGGATGGATTGCAAATGGATGGAGTGTATCAAAAGGACAAAATAAGTCTACTAAGAAACAAAGACATTCATAATGTGACTTGTAGAACTAAATGCTCAGAAGAAACCCTTCATTCTGTAGTTGACACCATGCTAGCATTCTTGGTTCCATCCGATAATAATCTACAGGGAAATTATGCTCAAACCTGGGTGTAAGTGAGGATCATCAGAGGTGTTTTCAAATGCTTTGGGGTCCCAGGTCACAGACCTACTGTATCAAAATCTCCAGGGTGATGGGAGAGAATGGTGGGAGGTATCTTACCATGACCTCAGTTATTCACTAGGATCCATATCTAGGAACTGCTTCCATTTGGGTGGCTGCAAGTAGCTCCTGGCTCTTTCTCTCTGTGTTGTGGCTGTATCACATCTGTCATCCTTATAGAATCAACATTCGGAGAAAAATGTCTGAGACTCACCCTGATTAGTCCAGCCTTGATTTGGTTACCAAATCCCTTTTCTCCAAACCAGCCCTTAGACCATTCTTTAGGCAAAGCAAAATTACAATAGTAACAGTGGAGGCATTAACCTCATTCAAACTTGTTCAGCTGGGAAATTCAGAACAAAAGCAGGAAGGGAGACAAAGTAATAAATGCTGGAGAAGTAATTGGGACATATCACTCACTACACAGGGTTATTTTCCCTACTAGAAGGTACATCATTAGAGGGAATACCTACTCAAGATCATCTATCCCAGTAATGACCCCAGGTTCTTTATTGATATGATGATGATATAAGACTATTTATAAAATTATAACTTAAGAGTCAGCCTTAATTTCTTTATGGTTATAACAACCTAAAAGTAGGGTCTATTGTGATAATTTTTAAAAAATCTAAAGTTATGTATATGAATGATCACATTTGCTTCTCAGCAAATGTGTACTAGGCAATGAAAAACGTATTACTCTCATTTAGTAAATGAAAAAAAAAGAGGTCTCAACGTTTAAACGTTTGCCTAAATTTTCACCGCTTTTTAGCTAGGATTAGAATCCCAGTTTTCTGACGCCCACTCTAATGATTTTCCCACCTGGTCACTCTTTTCGCCTTTTCCCACCTTTTCCCACCTTTCCACATTCGAATTACTAGTAATGAAAACCTTTTACCCACATGATGACACGGTAATACAAAACTAGTTTCTATAATGGCTGAGGCAAAGTGGAAATTTATCTACAGTCTATCTTCCTAAGAGCTCTGTATAATTTAAATTATCCACCTGCCGTATATAAAGTGAATAGCCAGTTTAGAAAATAAAATTTAAAAGATGGTAACTGTCTGAATCTGCACTGTATGTTTTAATCTTTTTGTCTCTTGGTGACATGCTAAGGCAGTGGCAGAGAATTATATGGTCCCTTTAAAATGTCATCCAAAAGAAAGGCTTCATCATTCAAAGCTGGCCAAAGGAAACCTGAGAGGCAGCAAGCAAATCATTTGATAAAATTTGTCTTATCTTTCTCACTCGATCTTTTACTCTTATCTTTGGTATCCAGCTCCCTCTTCTATCATCTGATCCAGTAGTACAGTTTGGACGTTTTATACCCAGAGCCTTTAAAAAAAATTTATTGAATTTATTGGGGTGACATTGGCTAATAAAATTATTATAAAGGCTTCAGGTATACAATTCTATAACGCATCATCTGTATATTCTATTGGGTGTTCACTACCCAAAGCCAACTCTCCCTCCATCGCCATTTATACCTCCTGTACCCTCATCTATCTCCCTCCACCCTCCCTTCCCTCTGGTAATTGCCACGGTGCTGTCTCTGTCTAAGAGTTTTTTTGTTTGTTTGGGTTTTGCTTAATCCCTTCTCCTTTTTCACCCAGCCCTCTAAGGCCCTTCCCCTCTGACAGCTGTCTGTTCTCTGTATCTATGAGTCTATTTCTATTTTATTTGTTAGTTTATTCTGTTCATTAGATTCTACATATGAGAGAAATCACATGGTACTTATCTTTCTCTGACTGGCTTATTTCACTGAGCATAATGCTCTCCAGGTCCAACCATGCTGTTACGAAAGGTAAGATTTTCCTTCTTTTTTATATCTGAGTAGTATTCCACTATATAAATGTGCCACAGCTTTCTTATCCACTCAGCTACTGATGGGTACCTGGGCTGCTGCCAATCTTGGCTATTGTAAATAGCTCCGCAATAAACAGACTGGTGCATATATTCTTTTGAATTAGTGTTTTAGGTTTCTTGGGATATATGCCAAGAAGTGGAATCTCTGGGTTATAAGGCAATTCTCTGTAGCCTTTTGAAGTGACTTTGGCTACTGTATGTGGAATGCTGTTACTGACCCTGCTTCTCATTATGCTTCCCTCCCCTGATGCCTCCAAGGTCTTGGAAACAGCTTACCTCTTTGACTCGTGATCCTATTACAAACCTGGCATGCCTGCCCTTTAAATTTGATATCTGACTAGTCCTGTTGTGCCAGTATCTGGCAAAAAGCTATTACTGACCGAATTTTAATTTGGAAAATGCAAATAGGCCTCTCATTTATTTGTTTGAGATAACAGGCAACCTGTGCAGAACTCCTAAGGCAAAGAACAAACCTAATCTGTATGCTTAAGCACTTGCAAAAATATCTAGAGATGCTTTTCTTGATGCTGTCTTCACACGATGTAAATCTCTAGTGGCGATATTTGCTCAGGAACAAAAATGCACACACTCAAAGGCTCAGTCCTATGGAGGCTCCTGTGCTCATTTCCAGCAGAGCTTTGTTATTCCATCTGTGGTCCAGGATATTAATGAAACAGTGGGATTGGAGCTGTACCTTTCATACAATGAGGCAAAGGAAACACTAAAGAAGAACACATCCGCAGAAAATACATTCTCAGAGGGCTAAACTAGTCTGCAATCGCTCTCCTGCTTGTGGCTTGTAAGTCATCAGAAGCATCCCGACACTAGCCTGCTGGCACTGTCAGAAGATGGTGGAGGAGCTGCTGGGCTGGTTTCAGATGTTTCCTTCAAATTCTATGTGTTTCCAGATGTGACAGGTTGATATTATTCTCTTTTATTATTAATCAGCCACTGGAAAGCAAAACTATAGTCAGAGACAGAGAGAGAGAATTAATTGGTTTCTCATGTTATACATACAGCACAGTGCAGTTTAAGCCTCCTTCAGGCCACAGCCTGAAAGATGGTAGTTCATCTGAATGGAATTGCAAGAACAGTTATTTATAAGAATGAAAACTCTGCAGGACTGGATGAGGAAATCTGCTCCTTTCATGTCGTAGAGTGTCTAGTGCCACCTGTTCTACTATAGAATCTGTTACGAGAAATTTGCCACCTGAGAAATTTAACTGTACTTTGGAAGGTCAAGAGTTTTACAGCCAGGATAGCTCTAATTTAAATTTTATGAAATTTGATGACTGTCTTTAGTAGTTTTATTGCCTTCTTTCAAAGATGCAAAGTGATACCTCTTTCATCTGAAAGTCCATGCTGAAAGTAAGTCAAGGGACTATTTTTTAAGGTACTGCTCTATGGAGCTTGATTCTCCTTTCCTCCTGGGAGGGGACAAGCTTCATTCTAGGATTAAATAGGAAAGCCTATCTAGGCCTCCTGGGACATCAAATGCCTAGTGACCAGAGAGCAGAGCAGCCCTTTCTTGGGAAGTAAGTGTGGGAGGCAAGCGGCAGTGGCCAGTGGCCCTGATCCCTGGTTACCCTTCTCTCCACGTGGGCTAGTGGTTCCCAAATGCTGACACGCTTCAGAATTATATGGTGCTATACACACAGCCCAGGAGCAAGCCTGCCTGGATGAGCCTGGGGAGGTCTTGAGCATCGGTACTGTAACAAGCTCAGAGCTGATTCTGATGTGCACTAATGCTGGAACCGCTGCTCGAGGCCCCCATTTTCCCCAGTCTCTTGAAGTGAATATACTATACAGTATCCCTTCATCAAATTGGTTTCCCCTGTAAATCGATACTCTCTCAAATAATGAGAAACTGGTTAGAGTTGAACAAGCCCGCACACAAACCCATCTATTACATACAAACTCTACGCCAGGTAAACTCCGCCTTGTGTCCCTACAACAGCAAACGACTGTAAGAACAGAGGGACTGAGCACTGAGGAGAACTCAGAAAACCCTGAACGAATGTTGAATTATATTGGCTACACCTCTGAAGCCCTTAGCCAAGACCATTGCACTGAAGTTGCCTTGGTATTATTGACTGTAATAGCATCGACAACAGAAACATCAGGTAAATGTATTTCACCATCTGCACTGGTGCAGGGAAAAAAGTCTATTCCTTGCATTTTTGTCACTCTGGGGGGTCTCACATGTGATCAAAATTGTTGATACTAAATGGCTCTAGAGGAGCTGCTGTTTTTAATTATGCTGTTGTCAAGATTCCCTGCAAAGAAATCTATTTTAGTTGATTCTTATGGTGACATTATGCTGGTCCATCTGTACCCTATATCTCTCTAGTGAGAAGTGCAGATATTTTTGGTAATCAGGGCCAGGAACTTCTGTTGCTGTATGTTTTGATTTTAAATATTAAATTGTATTGGCCGATACAAAGTTCTAGTTTTAATTCAACCGATTGTTAGCTCTGTGCTGATGAAATGCATTTGTCAGGTTCTTTGGTGTGTAGACCAGGTACATAGGTTTTGAGAATACCTTCAGTAGGGTAGAAGAGTTCCTAGATGACATGTGGCCTTTTGAGTGGGAAAAAACTTCCAGGGATTAAAAATATGTTGTAACAGCTGCTTTCAAGTGTTTATAATAGACTCTAGCATTGCTGAGTCACCTTGACCAAACTGAATTTGTGCACGAGCCTGGCTTTATCAGCTCTCACCAAGCTAAGTCATCACATAATCATCTTTGCCAAAATATATGCCCTTATCAGTAATCAAAAGGTTTATCAACTAATAAATATCTTCCATATGACATATGTGTTGCTTACTTTTCTGGATCAAAGTAACACGCCTGTTTATATCATATCATTTGCTGTGCTTCATGACTGCTGTCTGAATCTTTACAAGGGAATTAAAATCAAAAGTCATCGATAACTCTTGAAACGGTAAAGACAATTTTAATTCATAAGTCCCCCTTGTAACTCCTTCAAAACCTTTTTGTTTTCCATAAGCAAAGTAATGGGAATGTACTCCTTGTCTTTGAAAACCAGGAGAATCTTATTTCACTTAGTCATATGTTCTTCTCTGCTTGGGAGCTTTAATTGTAGCTGCTTCTTTTGAATCATGATTTGACCGTGGTGTGACCATCATTGTCCTTTATACTCCAAGATCATATGTCACCACCTTTTATGGATTTTTAAGAAGAGTAAACTTACTACTATTATGATTACTTTCCTATTTTTTCTCAAGTCAACACTATGTTCCATCATCAAATTCACATCAAACTCAGTACAGATTTTTCTAGGGTAAGAGTTTTATCTGTTACTGCATTACAAATTACTCTAAAACACAGCAGCTTAAAACAACATGGTGCATTTATCTCAGATAATTTCTGTGGGTTGGGAATCTGACAGTGCCTTACCTAAGTGGCTTGGCTCAGTCTCTCGTGAAATTGCAGTCAAGATGTCAACTGGAGATACATCATCTGAAGACTTGATATGGATGGAAGGATTCTCTTCTGAGATGGTTCCCTCTCCAGTTTGGCAGATTGGTACTGGCTGTTGGCAGGAGGCCTCAGTTCCTCATGAACCTGTCTTTGGGACTACTTGAAATGTCCTCATGACACAGTGGCTGTCTTCACCTACAGCAAGGTGAAAGCCACATATCTTTTACGATCTAGCTTGGAAGTTACACATCTTCATTTCTACAGTATCTTATGAGTTACACAGGCCAGCCCTTCTCACTATGGGAGGGGAGTAATAAGCATGAATCTCAGTAACAAGGAAAAAAAATATAAGTCCTAAAGTGATCTTTTCCATAGCCACCCATTTCCCAGAAGTGACTCATTCCCAAATCGTGATGAGAAAATTACAGTTCTTTCCAGAGCACTGACACCACAGGGAAATAGTGGGACTACTGAGGTCCAAATGCCCTAACAGACCACAAATTTGTGATCATAATAGAGGCCCCACAGGTGGGTGCAGCGAATGGTCACTGTGGTCAGTGTTAGCAAGACCACAAAGAAGATGAGACCTGAGATTACGGATCTTGTGCTCATAGTGTCTACAGAGGTTTTCTTTAGAAGACTTCCAAGGGAAGTAGGATGCAAAGAGCAACACAAGACAAAAGCCCAGAAGTGAGTGACCATTAAGAAAACCAATCCTAGGAAAAAAATTAATGCAGAGCTCCAGGTAAGTGCATGAAAAGATTTCTCTCTGCAGAGACAGAGAAATGTCTTCCACTTGGAAGACAAATGCAAAACACAAGAGTACAAATATGCAGAGCCAAAGACAGATGAAGTAAAAAAGAGTTTTAAAAAGAGTAAGAGGTGCTGTAAGAGTAAGAGTTTCGGTAAGAGCAGATGCCGTAGTTTAGATGTTCAGCCTAAGACATTGGGAAGTAGACTTCAGGAAGTGCAAGGGTGTCTGCAGAGGCCTGCAACCACTGTGTTTCAAACCCGTTATTGAAATAGAAGATGCCTTGTTTGTTTATTCTGCATGCATTGAGTACACCAAGCATTTTGAAGAATAGCATGATCCTCATGAAAAGGACCACAATAAGAATGAGAACTGGGGTCAGGATTGCCTCTGCTTCAAGTCATCAATAGCGGAAAAATACATGGGTCCCTAGTAAAAGGGGAAGTGAATAAATAAGAATTTCAACTATGTGTCCAACATTTTAATTATGTTATTTAAGTGCCCAGGCTAACTGTGCAGGGGAAGCATCATAGAATGTACTTAATTGTAATCCCTAAGGCAAGAAAAGTGTTTATTTATTTTGCCAAAAACTAGTCTGATTTTCCTCAGGCATTTCCACTGTCTGGGTGGCAGGGGGAAAAAAAAACAAATTTAATTTGTAGTGTAATAAAACAAACAACAGTCTCCTCAGGTAACGATCTGTTTTAGGGGCCATTGCTCAGGCTCTCAGTTCAGTATCTTTCTCTCCGGGAAGAAATCTGGGGAATGGAGGGTATGCGGAGCAGGGTGAATATGATCTTGCAGACCACACTAACGGGGAGAGTCTGCCGATCTATGCAGTCTCACCCAGGTTCCCGATGGCTCTGTGTGATGTTCGACCTCTGTTGATGATGTCTGCCTCTTTTCACTTGGGATCTACTTTTTTCATCTCAGTGATCTCACTCTTCCATCTCAGTCTCTCCTCAGCGCCTGCTGAGTCTCTGCCTCATGCCCCAGTGGGCCTGGTTTCACCTCACCTTCTGAAACAGAGTCATCTTCTCTTGCTCCAGCAGGGCCTGTAGAAGGTTTGCTGACTCTGCTCATAGCAGCCAAGTCTAACTGGTAAGTTGAACACACAAGCCTCTGAACGGGCAATCAGAAGCAGTCGTACACTCCCCGCACACCGCAGTTCAGAACTAGCCTCTCCCTGTGGAGCTAGTTTTCCCGTTTCTCATAAAATCTTGGGCAAGTTTCATAGTTTACTGCTTACTCTCAGATAATAAAAATTTCTCCAGTTAATTCTAACACAAAAAGTGTCATTTATGTAACTGATATGTCCAAGACAAGGAAAAAGATTTAATCTCTAGAATTCAAAGTTGAATTTTCTTGTGTCTTCCAGTTTGGACCTATAGCAGGTTGGACACCTTCTTCAGAGGGAAGTGTGTGGTTGGTTACCTTCTTTAGCTCTCATCTTAACCTTCTCTCTCTTCTCCCACTCCCTGGCCTGAGGAAGGAAGGAGAGGGAAAAGAAAGGAAGGCCGGGGCAGGTTTTATTGGGTTGGCGCTGATTTTCTTTGGTGACAGTTTCCTCAGGCCAAAACAGCTGTTGAAAGCCTCTTGTGGGCACTTTGTCTTCCCAGTTCTCCTGCTGGCCTCTGAATAGAGCCCCTCAACTCCAGCAGGGCCCTTCCTACCATCAACAGCTTCAGCATCCCTCAATTCACCTTCAGTTCTTTCTGCTGCAGATGTCACGCCCTCTGGCAGAAACGCTGCTGGGCATTATCCCTTTTAAAATAGCCTCTGGCCAACATTTCTACTGCAAGTTATGCATCTGGTTTTAAAGACTCAAGCTCCTTTGGTGTATCTCAGTGGGAGTACAGTCAATTTTTCTCTGCTTGCTGGCCTCTTCAGGCAGTCACTTAGTGTTCTTCAGGAGTTAAACATAAGTCTACTACTGTGTCTTCCGAGCTTCATCTGGGAAATTTCACATTGAATTAGTTGTTTTTATTGTTAATAATAACATTGGCATTTTAATTTTGAAACAATTCAAAACCAAACTGAAGCCTCAGTAGTTCAGTTCCCTATAGCACCCCAAAAGACACCCAGTTCTGGGTGTGGGGGTTGGGAGATGGCTTTGCCGGTTGGACTAAGTTAGCCGGTTCTCTGTTATCTCCATTGCGGTGTTCATCGTGATATGTACTTGTCCGTTTTGATTGTCTACCCTACTACAGTGTCAGACTCTCAGGACAGGAACTTCACCTGCTTTGTCTTGTTTCTGACAAACAGCATATGCATTCTCAATGGAAGTGATATCACCACCAAGAAGGCAAAAAGAATCTTAGACAATATAATGTCTTTTCACCATCTAAAGGGTCAGAACCCATAAATAGATACACAGTATAGTTGTGGTACAAAAATTTCATGGGAGACCAGTTCAACTGGGGTGGGGTAGGTGGGTGCTGATAATAAAAAAAAAGTTTGACAAACATTGGTCTAGCACAAAACAGACAAAATAAATAGGGGTTAACTAAGCACATAAATGAATAAATGACCCTAGCCCTTACTCCCTGTAATTTTCCCTTTCTGTGCCTCCTGGTGGTGTTTCGTGGGGGCCATGGTCCCTCCATGACAGCCACCTACTACTGCTGTGCACACCTAAGAGTCTGGAGTGAGCGTTAAGCAAGTGAAACAGCCTTCTTATCTATTTCTCTAGTTAGAGTTAGTTCATAGCATCTTTTGATGAATATGTATCTTTATTCTCAAGAGTATAAAGGCTTTCAACTATATTGGTTTATGGTTATCATAAAGTTTATTATAGCTTGTATCACCCTCTGAAAACAACCCATTTCTCTAATACACTTTAAAATTCAGATACAGATTTGACTTCTTTTTTTCTTTATTAGACCTGCCAAATAACTTAATTTTTTTGAAAAGGGGAAGTGCTTGAGCAGCGTGTCTATGTGTGTGAACATGTGCTACATACTCATAGGTTCCTTTAAATATTTATTCATACAATCTCTAGGTAAAGTTTGGGCTGATACCACCTATAGAAATATATACATATTAAAAATAAGTATCAGTCACAAAGTGATACACAATAAGGTTATAATTCTGATACATATTATTTGGAGAAGAAAATTATCAATGATTTAATGAAATATTATGCATATATATTTCTTAGAAGCTAAATTTGAACAAGTAGAGATTCCAATGCAAACCAAGCAACTATTGAACATACCTTGTTTCAAGAACAGAGACAGAATGGCTACTGATATCTCAACTTTACGTAGCATTGTTTGACATGCCAGAGCGCTCCACATGAATGATTATGTTCAGTTTGGAACACCGCAACTGTCTTAGAAAAATGTTATTAGCCCCTGTTTTATAAGTTGATAACTTATGGTCCTGAAAAATTAACTGATTTTCTCAGGTCACACTGTGAGTGAGTCATAAAGGGAGATTAAATTTAAGCACCGATGGTGCTTTTTCTATGCTTTTTTGTCTCAGAAGTTAACCATGCGGCATCTTACTTTGACTTTTCCTAAACTGAGATGTAAGAGAAGTGCAGTTAGTATAATAGTCCGGAAGAATTACATGTCCAATTTGGAACCCTCTGCCCCTGTTCAATCACACACGTCCCACATTTGGATGGCAGCATTTGTGGTCCGAGGAAAAGTGTGACGCGGCAGAATACAAAGGCCGATTCTTCCTCCTTTTGATGTTGTTGTTTTGTTTTGTTTTTAATGGTGGATGTTATTGGGTTTGTTTCAAAGGCTTTTTTGGAGCAGTTTTAAGTTTACAGCAACACTGAGAAGGAGGTGTAGAGATTTTCCCATATATTCCCTGTCCCATACATGCAGGTTCCTGTGAGCACCATCACTCACCAGAATGGCACATTTTTTACCAAAAAAGAACCTACAGTGACGTATCATTATTACCCCAAGTCCATAGTTTACCTGACCTCGGTGTTGTATGCATTCCATGCATTTGAAAAAACCATCATAACAATATCTTACAGAGTATTTTCACTGCCCTAAAACTCTTCTGTGCTCTGTGTATTTCTCTCTCCTCACTCCCAACCATGGCAACCACTGATATTTTTATTGTCTCCATAGTTTTGTCTTTTCCAGATTGTTATACAGTTGGGATTATTCAGCACAGAGCTCTTTCAGATTGGCTTGTTCTGCTTAGTAATATGCACTCCAGTTTCTTCCATGTCTTTTAATGCCTTGATAGCCCATTGTTTTTCAGCACTTAATATTGTTCCGTTGCCTGGATGTAGCACTGTTTATTTCTTCATTTTCCTACTGAAGGACATCTTCGTTGCTTCCAAGTTTTGGTAATTATGAATAAAGCTCCTATAAACAGCTGCATGCAGGTATTTGTGTGGACTTGTTTTCAACTCCTTTGGGCAAATAAAGCACATTGCTGAATCATATGGTAAGAGTATGTTTAGTTTTGTAAGAAACTACCCAATTACCTTCCAAAATGGCTGTACCATTTTCCCTTCCAACCAGCAAGATATGAGAGTTTCTCTTGCTTCACATCACCAGAATTTGGTGCTGCCAGTGCTCTGCATTTTATCCATTCTAATAGGTATGAAGCAATATCTCAGTTTTAACTGGAAGTCCCCTGATGATATATGAGGTGGAGCATGTTTTCATGTGCTCATTTGCAATCTGTATATCTTCTACGGTTAAGTGTCCATTAAAGTCTTGGCCCATTTTTAAAAAAATATTTTATTCATTTATTTTTAGAGAGAAGGGACGGGAAGGAGAGAGGGAAAGAAACATCAACATGTGGTTGTGTCCCATGCGTCCCCTACTGGGGACCTGGCCCACAACTCAGGCATGTGCCCAGACTGGAAATTGAACTAGCAACCCTTTGGTTCATAGCTCAGTGCTCAATCCACTGAGCTACACCAGCCAGGGCTCTTGGCCCATTTTTTAATCAGATTGTGTATTTTCTTATTGTTGAATTTTTAAGTGTTCTTTATACATTTTATATAACAGTCCTTTATCAGATGTGTCTTTTGAAAATATTTTCTTTTGGTTTGTGGCCTGTCTTCTAATTTTCTTGATACTGTCTTTCATAAATCAGAAGTTTTTAATTTTAATAAAATCCAGCTTATCAAATATTTTTGATGTATTATGTCTTTGGTTTTGTAGCTAAAAAAATATCACAACAGCCAAGGTCCTCTGGGTTTTCTTCTGTGTTACCTTCTAGGAGTTTTATACTTTTTTATTTTACTTCTAAGCCTATGATCCATTTTGAGTTAATTTTGGTAAAGGATGTAAAGTCTGCGGTCTAGATTCATTTTTTTGCATGTGAATGTCCCTTATTCCAGCATCATCTGTTGAAGAGATCATCTTTGCTGCATTGTATTGTCTTGGCTCCTTTGTTATCTGTATTGATGGGACTCTAGTTCTGGGCTTTTCATTCCATTCCATTGATCTATTTGTTTATTTTTTTTCCAGCAATACCACACAGTCTTCACAACGGTAGCTTTTGAACAGTAAGTTATAAAGTTGGGTAGTATCAGTCCTCCAATTTGCCTCATAATTTTCTTCTTCTCTTTTAACATTGTGTTGCTTATTTTGAGTTTTTTGTCTCATCCATACAAAATTTAGAATCTGGTTACTGATATCCATAAAGCAACTTGCTAAGATTTCGATTTGGGCCACCAGGGGAACCTGCAGATCAAATTGGGAAGAACCGACATCTCAACAATATGGACTATTTCTGCCCATGAGCATGGGTACCTCTTCATTTATTTAGTTTAATTTCACTCATCAGACTTTTATGTTTTCTTCATATAGATTGTATACATATATCATTAGATTTATATCTAAGAATTTAATCTTAGGGGTGCAGATGTAAAAGTTATTGTGTTTTTCATTGAAATTCCACTTGTTCATTGTTAGTGTATAATAAAGCAACTGACTTTTGTATATTAACCTTGTTCCTACCAACTTGTTATAATCACTAGTTAGTTCTAGGAGGAATTTTGTTACTTCTTTTGGGTTTTCTACATGGACAATCATGTCATTTGCAAATAAAAACAGTTTTATATCTTCCTTCCCAATCCGTATGTTTTTCTTGCCTTGTCTTATTGCATTAGCAAGACTTCCACTATGATGTTGAAAAGAAGTGGTGAGAGAAGTGTCCTTGCCTTGTGCCTAAACTTAGTGGTAAAATTTTGAAATTATCACCAGTAAATATAATGTTGGCTTCAGGATTTTTGTAGATAGTCTTTATAAAGTTGAGAAAATTCCCCTCAGCTTCAAGTTTACTAAATTTTTATTAAGAATGGAAGCCTGATTTTGTCAAATGGTTTTTCTGTATCTATTGTATGATCATATGATTTTTCTTTTTATTCTGTTGATGTGATGGATTACATTAATTGATTTTCAAATATTGAACTAACCTTGCATGTCTGGGACAAATCCTACTTAGTCATGGTATATAATTCTTTTCACACATTTTTTACAGTTGGAATTGCTAACATTTTATTTGAATCTATGTTCATGAGAGGTATTTGTCTGTAGTTTTCTTTAGAAGCTTTGTCTGGCTTTGGTATTAGGTAATGCTGGCCTCATAGAATGGGCTAGGAAGTGTTTCCTCTGTTTATGTCCTCTAAAAGAGAATGTAAATAACTGGTATAATTTCTTTCTTAAATGTTTGGTTGAATTCACCAGTGTACCTTCCTGGGCCTGGTGCTTCAGTTTTGGAACAAAGTCAATTCCTGACCTAAAGATTTCAGAATAGTTTAGGGCATAAAAAGCTTTTGAAAAATAGAAAATATGTATTAGAAAATTTCCCTCCTTTCCTATTAATCATTTTACACCCCAGATTATATAGATTTTAGAATTGCACCATCCAATATGGTAGCCACTGGTTATTAGTTAGACTAGACTTAGAGTAGTTAGACTTAAATAAATTAAAATTGACCCAATTCAAAATGAGTTACTTAGTCACACTGGCCACATTTAAAATGCTCAACAGCCACATGTGGCTAGTGGCTGTCATATTGGACAGCGAAGCTACACAGTATTTTCATCATCACAGAACATCCTACTGGACAGTACTTCTCTAGAGACTGAGGTGAGGTAGAAAAAAGGAAAGAAGACTAGAGATATAATAACAGAGAGAAGCCTTCACATGTGTCCCTGAGAAAATGCTTGAGACCTGTCGACCCACCTCCTCCATGACAGTAGACAATTGAACTGAGAACCAAAGGGGACTACACTTCAGTCACAGGTAGACTGTAAAAAAAAAAAAAACAGTGGAATTCCAGGACTTCCATGCCTCAGCAATGCACAGAGGTGTCGAATAGCAATTACTGGGGGTGTTGTCTTGGCAGACTATTCTGGGATGACCTCATGGAGCTCCTATGAATAGCCAGGCAATAGTCAAGTACTCAAACAGTATTTCTGCCGTTCCAAAGGGACATCAAAGTAATTGACAGAGGGTAGACTTGAAAAGTTTTGTGATTGAGGATAAAGGATGTGTCAATAGAAACTAATGGCTAATGATTACTCAACATCAGATAATTTAGCAAGTGTCTGAATAGGCAGGTGGTAATGAAAAAACTTGATGCTACCTTCGAATCTAGCATGAGGACATCTGCAATTTTCATTTGAATAATTAAGCATGGACATTTTCATATTTCATGTGCAGCCAGAATACTAATTAAGAATCTTCACCCCAGGAGTGGTCACTTAGCATTATATCAGAGAAGACCCTGTCCAGATGTGGTTATCATAAGCACTTCAGCTATCATTATTCTAATCACACCAGAAATGTAGCTAATTAGTAAACTGCCAAAATAGGTTTTTAATTAGTGAAATTAGTGGCTTATTCATAGCATGGATAATGTTAGAAATGTACTTTTTTGGTGATAGCATAAAGTAGGCTACCATTCAGCATAACAGATTCAAAGTTCTCTACACTCAGGCCTACTCTTCTGTAATACCTGATCGAAGGTGCAGGTATAATCTGGCCTCTATTTCACATTGCCCTGTGAGGACTGGGGCTCAGAGGACCAGAGTAAATTCTGACACTCAGGACACTCCTGTAGTTGGGAGTAATAATGTCCCGTGTCTCTGACCCAGGAGTCTCACGTCTTCTGGAAGTAGTCACAAAACCATAGTAGACTGACATGTGAGCTTGCCAGTTGGATAAATCATAGATTCTTCACAGTTCTTGACACTTGTTGACAATGGAAATCTCATGGAATCCTGCCTTCGGAAGGTTATCATCACGTCTGCCTTAGGGTACCTTCCAGGTAAGGTGATGGTTGCAGCACATCAAAGAACAGAGAACCGAGAATTGGGGCTCTGTGGAGATTGCAAAACAAGTTTATGAACTGTTTGCACTGGCTAACTAATAAAGGTTTATTTAACAGATTCTCTCTCTCTCTCTCTGTGTTTTCTGTATATATGGTGGTGTTTGGTCTGAGACTTACTTTCTTTTTAACTTTGGAGTTAAATTTCTTGAGAGGTTATCATTATCTACAGAGGGGACTTTGCCTCAGGTCTATTTGCAATACCTTGGCACCTTGTAAGCCTCCTATAATGGAGTTGCAGCTTTAGAAAAAGATGTCCATTACCTAGCAAAAGGAGGGTTCAAAACAAATATTAATTTTAATTACAGAAAGATTAAGAGTTTGTAGCTTGAGTACTTGTTACAACAGTTGTTAGTGGCTGATGAAAGAGCGATGTACAGCTTTCAAGGTATAAATTAAAATACATATTATTTGGGCTAGCTATCTATGAGGGGGAACCCTAAAGGCCTAAATTTATTTATAAAAAATTGTGTATTTATTCTTACATGTTTAAATTTCAGTCACCTTCAAAGTACTCTCCATTTGATGCAGTACACCTATCAAGATGTTTTTTCCACTGCTCAAAACAGTTTTTGAATTCATTGATTTTGGTGCTTTTTAATGCTTCTGCCATTTCTTGTCTCACCTCTTCCACATTGGCAAAATGTTTCATTGGAGGACTTTTATCATCTGGAGAAACAAACAAACAAAAGGATCGCTTGGGGCAAGATTGGGTGAACAGGGTCGTGTGGTTTTCGGTCAAAAACTGCTGAACACTCAGAGCATCGTGGGCAGGTGCACTCATGAATCGTCATCATAAAGTGGGCAAACATGTTGAAAGAGTCTTCAAAAACAATTCACTGAAGCCAAATGAGCCACTCACAACACCACCAGCTGGTGCACTGACACGGGTGGGTTCCTGGAACACTCACCTAGTGGAGAAAGCCTGTACTGCAAGGGGCCCGCCCTCCAGAAGAGAATTCTGTTTTCTGTTTTTTGGGATTTCCCCCTCATATGTTAATCTAACCACCTTGCCTTTTGGAGTAGAAAAATTAACCAAAAGCTATTCCCACACAAGGTTATGAACGATCACATTTTAGGAACATCAGGATGAGAGTCTGTAGTTTCCTCCCTCCCACATACAATGGAAATGGTTAAAATAATTGAAATATACTCTAACTTGTTTTTTAGAAAATATGCAAAGTGAAAATTATTGGTCAGTTATGAAGTTTAAATCAGAATGGAATTTTGATACCATGTATATTTCTAACCTATTGCTAGGGAATGGTATTCCAGAAAATTTTCATATTAAAATATATATTGGTTACACACAGGGAAACATGTTACTGACATTTTAGAGAATAGTTGCCACCTCTTTTGTACTTTTAAAATGTTCAGTTAATCATGTTTAACAGTATTCATATTAGAGTTTCTTGACTGGCTAGTACCACTTTCTGCTGCCTGGGTCCCCTAATTTTTATTCCAGGTACACAGTTTCTCTTATGAAACTGTTAATCCTGGCATTAGTTAGCAGCTGAAGAAATGCTGCATATAATAAGTATAATAAATTTCTTCTCCATTCACTGGCTACATTGTAAACATAGTTCATACTTTCTGGGTGGGTACAACCTACAAGGGCAGAATTCTAGAGCCAAGGCCATTTCCACAGACCTGTGTGAGGCGTCGTCGACACCAGGCACAAGACTCCACGGAGAACCATTCGAGACATTTGATGATGACTCGTAATTTTCTGCTTTCCTTTTCTCTCATTCCCCTTCTTCTTTTCCATTTTGTTTTCTCTCTCTCCTCTCCGGTCATGCAACTGATGTGCTTACACATGCATATAGTTTACCCTACCAGTGACAATCAGAATGTTTTTACACCACCTACAAACTACCTAACACCACACCTAGCATCAAGCACATCACATATCTGAATGACTGACAAAAGTCTCACTTCCCATGAAAATGTCTTAAAGTACTGTAGACACAACTAATGTTCAGAGAAGAAAAGAGCAGCTCACTAAGTACACTCAGTAGAGGACACCTGACCAAATGGAGGTCCCTTCTGCTGGAAATTTACTTTTCACTCAATACAGGTAAAACTTTTGCCTAGAACACTTATGAGTTAAATGCATTCTACTTCTTCTCACAATGTCTAATCTGGGAAAAATAAATTCAAAGTCTCACCACTCTGGGAGTGCTCTGTAACTAGCATCTATTTGCATGTGTTTTCTATAAATGCTCTAGCAGAGCAGCGTTCCTGCTGGCCGCTCCAATAATGCAGACCTGCAGTAGGCGCATTTCTAAACATGCTGAATATTGGCTCTGGATGCCTTTAACAAAGGAATTTGTATTATTGGAGGAAGGAATTTTTTTTAAAGTATAGAATGTTGTAAACGATTCCCAGGCATACCAGACCTTGAACTCTAGGGAGATACGGTCTGCAAGATTGAGAAGGCATGCTATTCCTTCCTTAACTTTTCTTTACTTTTTGTTCCAGATGGAACCACTTAAATAAAGATATAGCTTGATGTGCATGAGACAGAGGCCAGGAGAAAGAAAAATAAACAATATCATTCCATATATGTGAAATCTTGATATAGACATGTATGTATGTATACATATATATACACATTTTTCTCTCCAAACAAGTAATCATTAATATCATTTAAAAAGTCTTACATTTGTATAATTGTTATGATCTTCAAAGTGCTAATATATACACATGAACTGCCATATG
>VMDR010016907.1:0-20650 GCA_007922815.1 Macrotus californicus | reverse complement strand
AATAATTTTGTGGTTACCCTCTCAACTAGCGAAGATTATATAAAAATTAGAGAAACTGCTTAGGACATTCATTAAAATTTATTTGCAGGTTTTTAATGATCACTGTGGCAGGGACTCGAGAATTTAAACAGGGCAGCTTGCCCATCATTTTGAGTGTCAGTCTGTCAGTATTTTATTCTCTCATCTATTTGAGGAAATTTGCAATCCATGCTACCTTACAGCTTGATTGCATTTATCTACTTTGTTCTATTCTGAATTATTTTCATCTTTTTCCTAGCTATTAGGGCTATACACCTCATAGCTTTGTCAGTTTCCACATGCCTCTAGAGTAAGATGTGTCATTATAATGACATGCACAAAAAGGATTGGGATGCACACTCTGGGGAAAGGACTTAGGAAACTGGAATCAGAGTCTAGTGACCTGGTATACCCGGAGCGGGGAGGCAGTTTTACTGTGTCAAGCTCAAAGCCATTGCTATGTACTGAAAACCCAACCTCTTTTATTCATACAAACATTCCGTACTGACACAGTTAGGAAGTGGCCCAAACCAGATACATACGTAGTAATAACTAGGTTTGCATCTAAAAGGTATAGACTTTGCCTCCAGTGAGGAACTCAGCATTTAGGGAATAGGAGATGGCACTGATGGTGAAAAAGAAATAAACAGAAATAATAGAACCTGGAAAATGAAATGCTCAATGCTTATAGACCTTACCCTTGGAATTCAGACTGAGGGATGTGTGTGCATGAGCACCTGTGTGTGCATGTATGTTGGAAACGGTTTGTTGGTGATGGGAGATCAAGACATGGCAATAAAACCTCAGAGCAGGTCTCTGTCTCTGAGACACATTTAAGAATGTTTATCACCTGAGAGCAATACACAGTGAGTATGAAAGATGTTGTCACACAACACTTGAGTAAACTAATTTTTTAAATTGCTACTTATCATGTCCCTCAATATCTTAAGGAAAGCATTCAACTATTTCATATTGCTGCTTCATAATAAAAGGTTTTTTGGTGACAAATCATAGTAGACATATGACTGTGCATTGATCCCTGAGCCTTCTCTGGTCTCTTTCTTGAACAGTCTCACTGACTACTGTTGTATGACGCTCTCTAACCACCCATGTGGCAGCTGCCTGGATTGAAAGAAAATGTGTGTTACGCCTTGCTATGCTTCTTGGTAGAGTAAATGCTCTTAAAGAATGACGGATGTTATGAGTTCGAGCCCAGTCTCAAGTGGGATCCTCCCATATGTTTCAAATTCATACTCTTCACTTCTTGCTTTTCTGTGTCTTTTTTTAATACCTCCATCCTCCTTACAATGCCCTTCCTTTTGACCGCTTCACTGTTAGTTGCACTCTCTGAGTAAGAAAAAAGGGAAAACCCAGTTATTAATGCTGTGTTCGTGAGGAGCCTCTGTGGTGAGGATGCGCTCTGGGTTTTGGTTTGCATGGCTGTTGTGGTCACTGCTGTGGCTTCAGGGAGGCCAGCCAAGCATATCCCTGCTCCTGTCACGGTCACTTTGCTCTTCCTGTCTCCTTTTCTAATGTATGATCCTTGAAACAGCCTGTTTTATAAATGTTATGCCATTTACAAGCTGGCTTTCAGCTAAAAACTTTTTATTTAGAAAATCTATGTAGCATCATGGTTGAACATGGGAACTCTAAAGCCAGAGTCCTTGGGTGCAAAATCCATGGCCATCCTGGCCTAGTGTGTGTCCTCGTGCTAATCATTTAAGCTCTTTGTGCCTCCATTTCCCATTTCAAATGGGGACAATAATAATACCTACCTCATATGTTTATTGTGGGGATTAAGTGAGCAAATATATCCAGCGCATTTGGCAGCATACCAAGTGTATATAACAAGTGCTAGATAAAGGTTCATGATCAGTCTTATTTGACTGGAGCGAGTGAGGGCTGACAGAGATTGAGTAGAGACTGTAAACTTCGGGCTAAAAGGGTGCTGCAGTGGATTTTCCACTGGTCTGGCTCTCTAGACCCAAAGGCTATGATTAAATGAGAGTCAGCTGTGGATTTAGCTTCACTCCATTAGAATGAAAAATGTGCCAGAATTATTTCCATTTGGCCTGGATCCTTATGTCCTTCCAACAGTGCCTCTTTCTTATGTTCAGAGCTCTCTTGGACTAAAAAATTTAAAATCCAACCACCACAATAGCAACCAAAAGTGAGCTGTGTCCAAGGGAAAAATTGAAACTCCATGCCCAAAGAATAGGAGCTGAGTGGCTGGAGGTATCTTGATCTGCTCTGTGAGCATTACATTCTGAGGCTCAGAGATAGTAATGAGTTGAATTTCCCTTGTGCTTTGCTGGGAAGTTGAATCTGTAATTCTGGCTACTTTGGAGGCAAATTGTCTAGGAATTTAGTTCTTATAGCATTAACCACGTTTTAAATCGTAAATTCTTCTCAGCTAGTTATGGGTGAGTATACACTAAAAGCCTTTGTTTTCTAAAGGCTGGGTCTAGTATTTCTGCCCCTTCCTGAGGTCTGACCAAGTGGGAGGTTTGAGAATAGGAACCCAGGAGTGCCATCTGGTCAGCCAGCTTTCTTTCATACCTCTTTGGTAGGGTTTTCCATTGTGTTCCCTGTTGCATCTGCTTGGTGGGTGAATGCTGATTCCAGCCAACACCTCCCCATTCTGTTACAAATGCCACCCTCATTATCATGTTTAGCAGACAAAGGCTACTGTTGTAAGGCCAGAAGTCCTTGCCTTGCAATCCTGAAGTAATCCTGAATTACACAGATGGTGTGTGGGCATGGATTCAGCATTTCTGAGTTAGAAAAGACCAGCTACATCGTCTGTACCAGCGCTATTCAAAAGACCTTTCTGTGACAATGGAAGTGGCTTCTAACCTGTGCAACCATCATGGTAGCTGCTAACCACATGTGGCACTTTCAGTTTGATTAGTGTTATTGAGAAAGTAAATTTTAATTTAATTTAATTCACATGTAGCTAGGGGCTATTACACTGGACAACTCAGAACTCTACTTATTTTATAGAGGAGAAGGCTGAGGCCCAGAAAGAGGAAGAGTGGCTTGCCCAAAGTCACTGAGCTGGCGCAGGCAGAACTGGGATTGGAGATTGGGTCCACGTGCTTCCAGCTGGGGCTTTCCCCATTTTATTATCCTAAAGCCGTGAACACAGTTCTAGAATCGCACCAGCAATGAAAGACACCAGAACCCCTTTCTTTGGTGATACCCAGCTCCCAGGATGCAGTTCTTCACCTCCACCACCCTCAGGATATGCTTCCCTTCCATGTCTGCCCCTAGGGCTGAAAAGGGTGATGTCTCTCCTGACTCTATGGAAAGACTTCATTCACCAACGGCTGTATTGAATGAAATACTTGGTAACTTCCTCTGAAGCCTAATGGTTATTTTTTCTTATTTTAAAATTTATTTTTATAATATTTTATTGTTATTCTATTAGTTATCCCAAACTCCCTCCCACCTTGTCCTCTTTTACCCAGCCGTCCCACTCCCTTAGTCAATCCCCAAATCATTGTGCATATCCGTGGGTCATTCATGTTCTTTGACTAGTCCCTCCCTTCCCCTTCTTTCCACCATTATACCCCTCCCCCTCTCCTCCAGCTGCTGCCTCAGAAATGACATGAGCTCATTCACTTCAGGACCTGCATCTGGGTCCCTCCAAAGGGCTCGTGATGGTGAGATGAAATCACATTCTTGAGTACTTTCCACACAGCCTCGGCAAATCCCATGATGAATGAGGTCCTGAGTGTTTAGCACATTTCAAAGCAAAGTTTCTCTTGTCAAAGTTTTGCTGGCCTCTGGGTAGTTTCTTAGGAGAACATCAGTATTTGTTGAAAGAGTCATTTTAAAGCACTAGAAATTGGCACTCATGCAGAGTATGGCTACAGTCCAGGAAGATTTTCAGCTGCTGAGTAGAGAAGTGCAAAATAAATTAATAGGCAATTTGTAAAAAGATTCCTTCCTGTGATTAGATATACATCCAGTTATCTAGCTCTCTGGGACACAAAAACCATCATTCATGACCATTGGTCCTGAAACATGGTCCCCTGTATTGACCGAGATTGACAAGTTGACCCAAACTGAAAGGCATTAGGTCCTCAAAATGTCCACCTCTTCCCCCTTGCTTCTTGTTCTTTTGATGACAATGCTGAGGGGCCCTGCAGACAAAATAAACCATATCCCACACTTTTTTGTTCTCTTGCACAATTTTCCCTTCCTAGAAAAATTTTAGAGCCAAACCTATTTTTTTCCTCAGCATACACTAAGTTCTTGGTAATGCATTTTTAATGTTAAACTTATATTATTCTGCGTCTGTTTTTTAACCACTTTCTGGGAGTTAGAGTGCATGGGGAATAGTAGACATGTCCTGTGGAATTTCTTTCTCAACAAACAGTTTCTTAGTTCCACGGTTGACTCTGAGGGTCTCACCCAAATCACCTTGAGTCAAAGGGAATGTCCTGCAAACTCCAGTATATGGGGAGTTTCTTCAGTTATGCAAGGTGGGTAAGTTCTAGAGATCTGCTATACAACATAGTGCCTGTAGTTAATCCTATACTGTGCATTTACAAATTTGAGAAGGTAGTCCTCATCTCAAGTTTCCTTGTTCCCACCCCTCACTCCCAACACACATACACACACACACACAGACACAGACACACACAGAGACATGCACCAAAAAACACAAGGAAACTTTTGGAGGTGATAGTTATGTCATGTTGATTTAAGGTAATGGGTCCACGGGTATATATGTTCCTATGTCCAAACTGTGCAGATTAAGTCAAATTGCATATATTAAATATGTACAGTTTTTGTATATCAATTTATAATAGAGTTGTTTAATAAAGTTCTTTCTTTTTTTTTTAAAGGAAAAGGATTTCTTCCCAGTTAAAAAGATGCAACATAATTCTGTCCCTCTTGGGTGTGAAGGGTAAAATGCTCTGGGCAAATGCACATATTTATATAGGTGAATTTATGTTTCTGTTTTGCAAAGTCAGAGAAGGATTTTCTTCCTACTTAAAGTAATCTCAGATTAACACACACTAACTTGGTTACCTGATGGAGGGTGAAGGATGACACAGAGCCGAGTGTCACTTCCATAGGCCAGTGACCATTCAGGGCTCTCCAAGGCCCCACAAACGGGGTGAAATAGATTCATGATGGTTGTGAAGATGTTGTGCACACAGAGAGGGAACCAGGAGGCTGAGCAGGTTCGGGATAATTTCAGCATGGATAGCCAGTGGAAAGAATAATGGGGTGACAAGTTGCCTCTTCTCTGTACCCCAGTTTGTGGTGTCGACGTTGTGGTCAGTGTGATCTACACAGCAGGTCCAAAGGTCACGGAAGCGGAGCAGGGATTAGTAGGTTGTGGAGTCAGCCTTGGGTTTCACTACTTGCTCTGGCCAAGTCACTTATCTTTCTAAGGCTCTGTTTTTCCATCTTTGAAATGTAGATAACAGTATTCAGTTGGAAGGATTCTTATGAAAAACTATATATCTATATCTATCTATATCTATAAATCATTTAGTGCAGAGCTCTTTATCCACCATTAGAGAGCATGGGCCATAGTTGTAAGGTGGCAAAGTCTATGCTTTTCCTAAATTAACAACTAGCTCAGGTAAAACTATGTAACATTCACTGGCATTTATTGTATTTATTTATTATTTTTAAAAAAGATTTTATTTATTTATTTTTAGAGAGAGAGAGGGAGGGAGAAAAACATTGATGTGAGAAGGAAACATCGATTGGTTGCCTCTTGTGTGTGCCCCAACTGAGGTCTCAACCCACAATGCCTGGCATATATCCTGACTGGGAATCAAGTCAAAACAGTGACCTTCTGCTTTGCGGGATGACACCCAGCCAACTGAGTCACACCACTCAGGACTATGCACTGTCAATTTTAAAAATCTGGACCACATCTTTCTGCTTTCCCAAAACTTTCCAGCCTGTGGGTACAGGAGAAGAAATTTAACAGTGACATTCAAATTCAAATTTCCCTAATTCTTCTTCACTCAGCTCAGGCCCTGAGAAGTATGAATTACTAAGCACCTCTGAGGAAGGCTCCAGTAGTTTCAGAACAAGTCTGCACCCCCGGGCATTCTTCTGGAACCTGTCATGTCTACACTAGACCCGAGAGCTTCAGAATGACATGGCTGACATGCCATGATAAGGTGAAGCTTTCTTTAACATCAATACATGGATAAAAATAGTATCTCACCTCCCATTAAAGTTGCTTGAATGGATGAAAAATAATCAAATAGTCAAATCATTTTGAAATGTAGTTGTACAAACTGACACACTCCCTTCCTTGTGCTTCCCCACGGGGATGACACTGCCTCCCACTAGAGCCAACTGCTGTCTGTTCTACTGCAGTGGGGGAAGACTTCGGGTTCTTTTGCATTACATGTTGTTAGACAGGGCCTCACATAGTGCTGCTCAGGTCACAGAGCTTCTCAGTAAACAGCCACCTCTCCGTAAAACTCACACATAAATATATGGTTCCTGGTACTACAGGGTCACTCTGCACACATGTGATTTCATACAGTTTGAGTTGGTGTCATTCTCAGAGATGATGATGTGTAGGGAAGCCCTTGAGTTGGGCAGTGCACAACTTGCCCCACTGTGCACAGTCCTTCTGCACACAAGGGGATGGACAGCAAGCTCACTCTCCTTTATAGGACCTGTCCCCGGTACCTGTAAACCTCCTTCATCATGATGTCTTCTGAGGAGAAATCAGCCCATGCAAATAGATGCTCAAGAACTGATATATATTCCCTAGTGTATCCATGGACACAGAAATGTCTCAGTACCCTTTACTACCAGTAAGAGTTAAGAAAAAATTAGCTCCCCCATCAACCAAAAGGAGATCATAGCTGGTGACTCACAGCTGAAAGTAGTCTGTAGATATGTTTTATCAACATAATGCATTTAGAGTTGGGAAACTGAATTTCTTAAAGCAGGGCTTAATTTTTACATTTTTGCCAGGACTTAAAACTTACTATTGCTTTATTCCACATGAATTTATGTTACCTGACTGGCCCTTGTAAACCTTTGAGTCACACACACACACACACACACACACACACACACACTCTTTTTCCCTCTGGCAATTGGGAAGAGAAGTTTATAGGGTCTTTTGCTGCGTGTAACATTCTATAAAATAAAAATATTCACATAACATTTGCTTAAGGTTCTAATTTGTGGAGTCTATGCTTTAAAAATTTGTACGCTGGAAATTTCATGCTCCAAACTGGATTTGCACCCCAAAGAGTCTCCCTGCAAAGCAGATTGATACACCAGAATTTTCCAGTCCCCTTACAGCATTGTAGAGTAGAATACACATAATGAAAATTTTACAAAGCTGCTATTTATTCTGCACTTATTAGGTGAGAAAAATCCTCACTAATGTGTACTGAGTACCTACTGTGAAATAACCTAATGAGATAGATACAAACTTGTCCTTATTTTATACAAAAGTAAACTAATAAACAGAGTCTATGAATTTACCTAAGTTCACACATGAAATGAAAGATCAAACATGTAAACCGAAATAATTTAACTCCAAAACCCATGCTCTTAATACCAATAGTTGTCAGACCCTATTTTCATATCAGCTCATTTAACTTCAGGTCCATATTACTGCAGTCACTTTATATTTTAGGGAACTAAAGTTTAGGAAAATTAAATCATGCATCCAGGTTCCATATAGGTAGTGTCCTGAACCAGATAAAACCTAAATCTGATTCCAAAGTTTGTGTTCTTTACCACAATAATATATCCCCTCCTTAATCTCTTGACCTCTGGAGTTAGGTTTCAAGTTTGCCATTAACAAGTCATGAAGGAAAAGGTTCCCTTTCCCATCTAAAATCTGCTCCCATCACAAATCTGATTTGTGGAATCAGAAGAGGATATTTTTTTACTTTGCTTCCATAAAGCCATTCCATTAGACATGGGGCTATAGAGGGGGCCCCTCTAAAGAACAGTAAAAGAATAAATGCACAAAGGCTATCTTCTCTTATTCAACCCCACCAGTGATACAGTAGGGAAAACAATCTATTCAGAGTGACAGATTTGGGTGTGAATCTTACACACTTACCAGTTGTGCAATGTTGGAAAAAAATTTAACCTCTCTGAACTTCAGGTTCTGTATCAGTCAGTTATTCCTATAATGCTTTGTAACAAAACTTGATTACAACAGTGGGTATTTATTCCCAGGTTCATAGCCTGTAGGTCCATGGTAGATTGACCAGGCTCAGTTGAGTGGTTCTGCTTCCAGTTGTGAGCTGGACTTGCCTCCTCACTGTGTCTTAGAATTTCTCTACATGTGTTAATTCTGAAGCCTAGGCTGAAGGCACAGAAACTATTTGGCATAAAGCTCTTCACATGATATTGGGAAATGCGCAAGAAGGCGTGCCAACACCGCAGACTTGATTCGTGCCTTTTCTTGCATCATAGCCACCCAACATGCCATTGGCCAAAGCAAGACACATGACCAACCCAGACACCAATAAGGAGAAGGAAACATACAAGTGGTTAAATATTTGACAACCAATAATTGAAACAACAATGGTTTCCTTTTACATAAAATGGGAATGATGAAAACGAACTTTGAGAGATATGAGGATAGAATGAAATGACATACATCAATAGGCTTGTAAAGTATGAAGAATTATTTGAAAGCAAAATGTTGCAATTATTTTTCTAGAGAGAGGTATTGCTAGTCTACAGAATCTGTTTCTGCCTTGGGAGGCCTTGCTATTTCCCACAGCAATAGACCAGCTAGTGTCTAAGGGGTGAGAGCTGCCAAGCCCTTTAAAGTAACTGGTGAAAATGTCATTTACAGCTAATAGGCTAGGTCTGCCAGGCTTGGCATTTTGATAGTTATTTTAATGTCTCAGGCCAATTAAATGCTGGCAGTAAACATACATTGTCAAGAACTGGATAGGTGATTGAAATTTAAAATTAGCATTAGATTAGGCTGCAGGGAGTCAAATCTGACAATGAGCCTAGGTGTGCTGAAGGTGTAATTGGAGTAGCTGAAGGATGAAGACAAAAATCAAATAAATAAAGTCTTAGTGGGGAAGTAAGAGTAAGTTTGAACAATTCACGGCTTCCTCCATGAATCAAGCGGCCATCACAAAGTTCTCTGTTGGCTCTTCTGGAATTTTCTCACTCCCTCTCTGTAAATATTTTTTCTGGAAGATGAAACTGAGGTACTAACAAGTGAAGGAAATTGACTTCTGAAGCTTGCAAAGAAAACAGGTCTTTCCCGAATGAGACTGGAAGAATCCTTTTGATGGAGAGAGAGGATGGTCTCTGTAGATCCTTCCACTATAATGATCTGAGCCTCAGGCTGGCTAGGGTGTTGCCCTGCCTCCCTGTTTATTCCCAGACCCTACCTTATACCCACAGATTCTTCACTCATCTGTAACCAAAAAACAACTGACTTTGGATCTGAGTCTGAGCTCCAGTTTCAGATTCATATTGAGACAATAAGTGTCCTTCTAGGGCAAGTTCATAAGTTCCTGGAGCTTTATGCACAGAGTTGGAGGCTAACACTAATCTCACAGGTTGTTCAATGTAGCTGGGACTGCTGTGTGTCTTCAATAAATGGTCCAGGAAGCTCAATGGGAGGCAGGACCTTTTGGAGCAGAGTCGGACCTGGGCCTTGTGGGGCATCAGAATTCCAGGACCCCCTTGCTGGTGGCTCCTCACCAACTTTGGAGGCCAACAGTGTTGTGACTTGTGTCGTGGCCTGCATGTCACCACAAAGCCCAGCCAGAGCATACCTCATGAGGATGCAACCCAGAGTCCTGCCAACCAGGTATTCTAGGTTGTGGGGCACTTTTTTATGGCTGTCTGCTTATGTTATTGTTACATTTTTCATTATTAGCAGTTTTTATGTCTCCCAAAGCTCTTGAGCAAAGGACAAGGAGGAGCATTTAAAAAAATTACAAACCTCATATTTTGGGCAACAAAAAGAAAGAGGAGACAGGAAAACAAATCCTGATGATGTTTTAGCAATGCTTCCAGCATAGTTGTAGGAATTAATTTGGGACTTTGGCCCCAGAGTGCCTTAGTGTCTCTCTCTCTCTCTCTCTCTCTCTCTCTCTCTCTCTCCTTCTCTCTCTCTCTCTCTCTCTCTCTCTCTCTCCTGCTTCCTCCTAGTACCATATTCTGTCTTCCTCTTGCAAAGAGGCTCTCTCATCCCCACAGTCCTGTGTCTGATCCACATCCAGAGCTAAGTCACGAATCCAGTGCTGCAGAAAAACTAATTCAAGCTTCTTACTAAGTTTTCTGCTAAGCAGCACCCTCTTACTTGGTCCAAAGTTTTTGTGACCTTCTCCCTTTTCCATTACTTCTGGATATAGTCACAAAAATAAAAATTAATGCTTGTGAGGGCTACTGTGAGCCAGTCTCTAGACTCAGTGCTTCACATACACTTTTCCCTGTTCTTCTAACTAACATAGTACAAGGTCATCTCGTTTTAAATTCAAGGAAGTGGAGGCCTAGTGCATATACTGAATAGCTTTAAATATTTGCTCCATTTTATTTTTTAAATTTATAAAGACTCCAATGATGGAGATGATGGATTCTTTAACTTAACCTATTATTTTCTGACTAGTCTATCTTTTCTCTTCCTATTTCCATGTTCTTTTATTCGGTGTTCTTATTTCTGTCCCTTTGGTCTGTTTTTCATTTGTCTCTTTTGATCTCAACTTCATTTCTGTGATGGTTTTGCTTTGCTTTGCTTTGCTTCATTTCTTTCCTTCTCGAGCCCTGCCAGATCACACCTCATTTCTTCCCATTGCCTCAACACCTCTGGGTTCTAATAATTATTCTTTGTGATCTTCCCATGATTGTTTCAATAAAGTTTGCACTATACTTTTTTAATTCACGGAGAATTGTCGAACAAACATATCTGCACCATGGCTATAACATTTTCTTGGTAAGTTTGGGTTTTTTTTCTTATATTTTTCTACTGTCATAGCTCTCTTCTGTGTTAGACCCACTTCTTTTTATTGCTCATTAATTACTCTGAGGGAGAAACTTCCTAAGTCACACCCCAACGTTCTCTTCTCTGCTGCTGCAAAGACAGATGTCCTCTTCTCAGCATGGTGGGGGAGGGTTTTTGCCACCAGTCCTGCTCACTTCCGTTCTGTCACTGGTTGTCATAACTGCAGAACGCTCCTCAGGCAGAGTCCTTCACCTTCATGAAGGATGTTTTTGTTGGATGTTCTGACTTCTGTCTTTAGTTGGCCAGATCACTGCCCTCTGAACTGCTTCTTTCTCCTGAGAGGTTTTTTTTGCACAATTTGCTTTGTCTGGGCAGCCCTTAGATGTGTTTTGGAGTCTGCAGATTATGCATACTTGATTTGTAGTTCTGCTGAAAATCAGTTTTGTATTTTTTTCTTCCCTCTGTAAGATATCCAGGAGAAGAGAAAAACTACTGACTTGCACAGCCATATTTTTACCGAAAGTGATGGATGCTGAGAAAATAACATTTCCAATACCTTGATCATTCCTGGACTGCAGGGGCTTTAGTGTAAAAGGTTTGCATTCATGGTTCTTCTGTAAAAGATGAGTGAGGAATAAGAAATCAGTAATAAGTGATATTTCTGTGTCCTGTCTTGACTAGGGTCTGTAGGTTGGCTCAAACCTAGCAATGCCATTGGTGTTTGCTTGACCCAAGGGAAACTCACCCATTTGGCATCATCTCTCCAATCTCTATTCTCATTGTTTAAATAGAGAAATTGGGATGATCGTGAAGGTGATTGATAATTTAAAGTTCTGACCCCAAATGAATAGACTGCTCTATTTTATGTAAGATTTGTTTGTTTGTTTTTATCTGAACTCACTTGTTTTTTAGACAGGGGGACATCCACACAAGTTCCCACTGGGACAACCCCTGACTTTAAGGGTTGTTTTCCTCCCTCTTCCTCTTCTCTATTCATGATCTTCTTCTCATATTGTCTGAAGAAGGATGGTTGTTCATTGTGGATTAAGCGTAGCAGAATATTTGGTGCTTAGAGTCTTTTTGTCTGAGCTTGGGGCCTGGTTGCCAACCCTGGGACAATAGAAAAGTCCAACTCAGGTTTTTGCAATGCTTATGGAACATCTATTATGTGCTATTATGAGCCTTGTGCTAGGGACAGGAGTTCAAATACTTATCAGTCGGGGTCCCTGCACTGAAGGAACAGCTAGTTTTGTTAGAAATGCTAAAATTGTTCTAACACAAGGGCAAGGACGATTGAGCCCATTGTAGAAGTCACAGTTTGCTCTGAGGGTTTGGCAAAAGGATTCCAAGCATTGAAACCACGGAGAAGACAAGATTTGATTTGGGAGATGAAATGAGTAGGCAGTCCCTGATGAGCCATATCCCTCTTAGAGTCATAGAATGCTTGGGTTAGAAAGGCCATGTCAGATTATTTATTCTTAATCATTTGGAAAACCAGGAGACAAGCTCAGAAAAAGAAAGTTTCTCTTTTGGGATTGCTGTTAGTGTTCGAGCCAAGATTTACCACGATCTTGACCCTAGGGTCTGGGCTCCTTCTCTTACACAGTGCTGCAATGCATGCCGGTTCCGAGACCACGGCAAAGCCAAGCACTGACCATCCCGATGAGGCCCAGCTTTCCAGGTTAGATGAGGGCCAGGAAATGAGGTCTGTGTGTGCGCCCAAATTTTTTGTGAACTTAGGAGTTTTTGGTGACTTGCCAGAAATAATCAATCACAGCTAGTAACGCCCTCTGCCGGCTCTTTAAAAGCCCAGGGATAAATATGTTCGGTCCCAACCTCCATGTTTACTATATATTCCTTTCCTTTCCCACATTTTCTACCAGCCAGCCCAATATGCTTTGGGCCACTAACTTTCTCTCCTCTCTAATGTTTTAATTACATTTGTATATAAACACTGATGAAAAGTAGCAAAATTTTTAGGATAGCACTTCTGCAATCTTATTACTTAACCTCTGCAGCGCACTGTTGTTTGCAGAACACTGAGTGCTACTTAACCCTCTTCACCAGCCTTCTTGGAAGGGGGCCAGGCTGTTTATCTGGCCTTACATAATAGGCTTCGATTAATAATGATCCTGTGGGACTGGAAGGGGCTTCAAGAGATCACAGAAGTGTCTGCCATGCTCCCAGAAAAGCCTGTGTTGAAACTGTCCTGATCTCCCTCTCCCAGCTTCTCATCTTCATTTCTTCCTTTGTATCACCTTTCCTAGGTTCTCTAGGGGCTCCTAGTGCCAACTGCTGCCTGTAATCCCTTCTTGTCAGGCAGAAATTTGAGGTATGAGCATCTTGTGTTTTAATTTTGGTTTCTCAAATCCACCCATTGGAAGCCAGCAGCTCCAAATGGTCATGTTATGGACCAGGGGGAAAATTACTGTGACCTCAGTTCAACAGAGCTCTTAGGAAATGCGTTGTTCAAATTCACTTTGTGGTGTTTTAGATACAGAATGCCATGGATAAGAAATGGAAAAAAGAAGGGAACTTACATTTATAGCCTACCAGTTATGGGCCATTCATTTTCTAGACATTTTATATACTTGATTTCCTTCAGTCAACATGGTAGCCAACCAAGATAGATACTTTTATCCCTATTTTTAAAGGTGAAAAAACTAAGGTTGGAAGATATTCAGTAACTCACCCCAGATCTTCAGGGATAAGCCTTAATTTACAGCAGGATTGGGTTGACTCCCAAGCTAGGCCTCTTTGTGTTACAACACTCCTAGGAACTTCAAAAGTACTTTGGGATTGAAAGTTATAGAGAACATTTTGTTGTTGCCTTCCCAGCATTCAGTTCCCCTTAACTGGAAGTTGTGCCTGAGTTTTCCTCAGAGAAGCAAACTGCCTCTGCTTTCCATCTACGTGGGCTGGCTGGGGCTACTTCCCCATCCCTCCCCATCCCCAAGGTAACAATACCGGCACATGTCTGAGGGATGGCCAGTTAGAGCGTCTCGTCCTCCTGACCATGGAGATCCAGTCAAAGATGAACAGATGAGCTACCCTGGGCTGATGAGAGCCTGTGCTCGATAGATGAACGGTCCCCCAACGATGTCTGCATCCTAATTCCCAAAGCTTGCGACTATTACCTTACATGGAAAAAGGGACTTTACAGGTTTGATTAAATTAAGGATGTTGCCACGAGGAGATTACTTTAGAATATTTGAGTGGGCCCAATGTGATTATGACAGTCTTTGTGAGAGGGAGGCAAGGAAGTTTGGGTCAGAGTGTGTGAATCTGGTTCTCCAGAGAAATAAGTAAATAAATAAATAAATAAACTACACCCATACAGAAACAAAAATATATATTACATATGAGAAAAATGTATAAACTATATATATATATGAATTGTGTATAGAGAGAAACAAATATATATAAACTGTATATAAACAACTCTAGATAAATTGTATATGTAGAGGGAAAAATACATATAAACTATATATAGAGAAACAATATATAAACTCTATACTGAGAGAAACAACTATATATAAAGTATATATATAAAATAAAAGAGATGTATCATAAAGAGTTGGCTCCCGTGATCATGGAGGTTGAGGAGTCCTGAGGTCCGCAGTGGGCAGGCTGGAGACCCACGAGAGCCGGTGATGTGGCTGCAGTTCTGGTGTGAAGTCTGAGGACTAGGAGCCCATCAGTGTAGGCCCTAAATTTATGGGCTCGAGACTGAAGCAAAGCCAAGGTTTCAGCTCAAGTCCAAAGGCAGGAAAAGACCACGTCCCAGCTCCAAAGGGTCAGACAAGAGGAGTTCCCTCAAATTCAAGGAAAGGTCAGGCTTTATGTTCTATTCAGGTCTTTTTTTTAAAAAAATATGAGCTTATTAGGGTGACAGTGGTTAAATTTTATAGGTTTTGTGCGTACCATTTTATAACACATCATCTGTATATTGCATTGTACGTTACCACCCCAAGTCAAGTCTCCTTCCATTGCCATTTATCCACTCAATACAGTCTTCTTCCTCCCCCCAGCCCCCTTCCCTCTGGTTATCACCACGGTTCTATTCAGGTCTTGATTAGACAATGGTTACTCACATTAGGGTGGGCAATCTGCTTTACTCAGCCTCTGGATTGAAATAATAATCTCATCCAAAAACATCCTCCCAGACATGCCCAGAATTTTTCTTGATCCAATATCTGGTACCTTGTGGCCTAGTCAAGTTGACACATTAAATTAACAACACCACAGAGAATGTTATAGGGCAAATTAATTGAGGCCATCCATTCAATAAAGCTACTACAGGAGGTAATCGCTTCCCACCACTGCCAGTCTCTGATCATTTTTCCTTAACTGTGCCCATACCCCTTTTCAAGTCTGTTCAAGCCATCTGAAAGGAACTCTGTTTCCTCTCGGACACTGACTGATGTACTGCATAGTCTAAAAGGACAGCACAATTTGTAAAGGACCCCCCGACTCTAGATTGAGTCACTATCACCAGCATGATCTACCTCATGATTGTCTGTTATTTAACCTTGATTTATTAAGTTATGAAAACTTTATTGTCTGACTTTAATCCAAGACCTAACCAGTAATAGAAATGGATAGAAAACACGTGGGTGGACTGCTGAGTAAAATATTACTTAGGTACACAATCCTCATTCCTTCTCTATTCAGATAACCTGGAGAAAACATGTCATCTTTCTGAGACTTCAGATCCCCATTTCTTAAATGAGAGAATTCAGTGAGAATTTCTCAGGTCACCTGCTCTATCAGAGCAAGACCCTGTTCATAATCACCTATGGGGAAACAGCTGAAGATGTTGCCCAAACCTACTTTGGATAAGACACTAGAAAGATACTGAAATAGAAATACTTCAGTTCTATCCTCTGAAAGCTCATAGTCTATTGGGGTGATGGATCAAATAATTACATAAAATTAAATCTAGTCTGATAGTACTATAAAGATGAGAATACAGGGTGGGAAAGACACCTAATTCAGATTTGGATGGATGGGAAGGCCTCCTGGAGGTGATAGCTAGATTGCTTCATGAAACGAAATAGTCGATGGCAGGCATGGGGACAGGGAATGAGATAGAGAAGAAAGGGATCTGTGGTAGGTTAAGATTTGGTTCAAAAATTTTCAATCCTTCTCCCACCTCACTTGTGTAGGTGGAGTGTGCATCATCTCTTCCCCTTAAGTCTGTATGACTTGCTTTGTCCAGTGGAATGTGGACAGAAATGATAACGTGACAGTTCAGAGATGAGGTCTACAGAGGCATCACATAGTTCTCTGCCATCACCGTAAGAAGAATACACTAGCTAGTATGATGGTCTAAGAAAGATGAGTGGCAAGTTGAGATTAATATTAGCCCAACCCACCATAAAGAGCCAAGTCCCCTGAACTCACAACTTGAAGCAGAGCTGCTCAGCCAATCAAGTGTCTGTCAGCTGACCCATAGTTTACCTACAGATGTATAAAAGAGCCCAGGTGAGATCAGCAAAGCTGTTCTAGTCAACTTGTAAATGTGTAAAAAATATAAGCTTATCTTTGGAAGTCATTGAGATTTTTGTGGCTACTCGTTATGCAGCATTATTATGGCAAGAGCTGACTGATACAGAAACTTTCTTGGTTCTTTCCTGCATTCTAAGTGGAGACTATGAGGGAAGAGAACATACAAAAAGGGAGCATGGGCAATATATTAGTTTCTTAGGGTTCCCACACCAAATTACCACAACTGTGTAGCTTCAAATAAAAGAAATCAATACTTTAACAGTTCTGGATGCTACCAAGTCCAAAATCAGGGTGTCACAGCAGGGTCTTGCTCCTCCAAAGAATTTAGGGAAGAATCCTTTTTTGCAAACTCTAGTTTCTAATGGGTCTGGGCTTGTGGCAGTATAACTCTAAACTCTACTATGTCCATATGGGCTTCTTCCCCATGTCTCTGTGTCTTAAATTTCCCTTTTCATTCTCTCATAGGACACCTTAAATCCAGGATTATCTCATCCTGGGATTCTTCACATAGCTTTATCTACAGACCCTAGTTCCAAATAAGGCCACATTCATGGGCACCAGTGTTGTTTTGGGAAAACTACTCAACCCACTGCTGCCAATATGAGAAACTGAAAGCAATTCATCAGATCGGGAATCAATATTTCATCTATTAAATAGGGACATTTAATACAACCGTAACCTACCTTATAAAGTTATTGGGTAGATTCAAAAGTTGTTTTTTTTTAAAGTATTTTTTTTCTTTATTTATTTTTAGAGAGAGGAGAAGGGAAGGAGAAGGAGAGGGAGAGAAAGTCAAAGTGTGGTTGCCTCTCGCATACCCCCTACTGGGACCTGGCCCACAACCCAGGCATATGCCCTCACTGGGAATTGAAACATCAACCCTTTGCTTCACAGGCCTATGCTCAATCCACTGAGCTATACCAGCCAGGGCTCAAAAGTTTTTTATATATAAAACACTAAACAATATCTGTTACATGGTAAATGGTTAGTAAGCATTAGATGTCATCAAAATTTAGATAATTATCACTGTCTTACCAACTTTATTATGTTAAAATATAATAAGCCCTGACTGGTGAGGCTCAGTAGATTGAGCTCCAGCCTGCAAACTGAAAGGTCACTAGTTCGATTCCTGGTCAGGGCATATGCCTGTGTTGCGGGCCAGGTGCCCAGTTGGGGGCATGCGAGAGGCAACCAATCGATGTATCTCTCACACATGGATGTTTCTCTCCCTCTCTTTCTCCTCCCTTCCCACCCCTCTAAAAATAAATAATTAAAATCTTAAAAAAATGAAGTACTAGTTGGCAAAGGATTTTTGAAAAATGTTTTAAGTATCAAAACAATTTAAAATGTTATAACTTCTGAAAAGTTCTCATGCATATATATTTTAATAAAGTAAATCACAATAAACATGTAGTGAGTTCTGCATGGTAGGTACATCTTTTCATAAAGTGTATGATTTTTTTCCCAGTGTATCAGACTTTGTATATACATCAGGTGTCTGAAAGAGCAGTTCATTTGCTCAGTTTAGTGTTCATGCAACATGCTACAAAATTGACTGAATATGGAAAGTTTTGGTTAAAATAACAAGATTGGGACAAGAACACAAGCTAGTATTTTTCTTGGTTGGAATCCTTGTGAACCCTGAATACTCCCACATAAATATAGCATTGTCAGATTTTCCATGTAAATGCTTATTTATCTTCTTTTGGGATGCCTTTCATATAGAGTATGGTTTTCAAAAGCACTGAAAACTCTCCTATAATTTTTTAGTAACCTTCTCAAATGGGGCTGGGAAGTGTCCGTTTTGCTAACCAGTGGGAGGAAATGACTGGTTTCACCTTTTAAAATATGAACATTAGGTTTTCCTGATGAAAAACAAACAACATAAGACTCAGGGTGCTGTTTCTAGTGCTGTTGTCATTTGTGGGCTCAAAAAGTACTTATTAAAGTCCTACAGTGTACCAGGCCCCACACTAAAAGCTGGGGTGGAAATTTAAATAGAAAATGCGAATAAGATATTGCCCTTACTCTCAATACAGTTAAGTATAGGAGACAGATGAGGAAGTCAACAAGCACAGCAGAGTGTGACAAACGTCTTACTGGTTCTACTGAGAGGTAGAGGAACACAGGATTCAGTATCCTGGTAAATGGAGCGGGGGGAAGAAACTCCTCCAGAGGAACACGTTGCAGACTTTGAGCTCTGAAGGAAAAAGAGTCAGAGCCCTGTCGTGAAAGCGGGCGGTAATATCAGAGAGAGGCAATTGCATGTGCATATATATGTAGATGGGACCTCCACTGAAGTAGGTCTCTCCTTCCTTTTGCTTTCCTGCTCTTGTTCCCTTCTCTTTATCAGCTTTTAGACTAGGCGTTCATTTCCACTTCTCACTACACTGACCATACAGTATAGTCTGTACAGACAGCTGGTAAAGCAGAGAGAATAGGAAAGACTGTTACCATATGTACAGGAAACACTGTATACATCGAGCCTGGATTTAAAATTGCCTCTAAGTACCCTGGCCCTCCTAACTAACAGTGAAGCTGGGAGCCGACACAGCTCACCCAGTGCCAGGAGATACAAGTGATGGCTACAATGAGCTCTGGCACATGAAAGCTTCCCAGAGAGAGCCGTTCTGGGAAAGGAAGGAAGTCTCCCCTTCTCTGGAGCTCCCCGCCCCCCAGCATCACAGAATTGCATCCAATGTCCTTTAGCTCAAAGGTCAGTATCAACCCCATCACCTAGTGTGGGGCAACTGAAAGCAAAACTTGGAATTCTTTTTTGGCTTCTCCTCTAGGGCAGCACAGAGGAAATCTTGTAGGAAGCCAAGGGACCCTCCAACACTGCTGTGAGGTCAAGGGAGTGCAAAGCAAAATGCTAAGGGACAGCTCACACCTGGGCTGGTTTTTGTTTTTCAGCATGAAAGCTTTCTCATGTTTTAAATTCCCAGGGAGACTACAGACCACGTGCAGGCTACGGTGGGAGGTAAAATCACAGACACAGCTTCCTCGACATTGAGCGAAGCTGTTGTGAGGACTGGACAAGTCCCCTGGAGTCCTGAAGGGGCAGGAAGAGACAGTCCCTTGGTGCAGCAAACAAAACATCTGGGCACTAGCCTTTCACCAGCACTCCTATTCCCCAAGACTGCACAGAATCCTTTCTGAAAGGGAGGCGCCCTCTATCTTTGCACCAGTAAATTCGGGTGCTCATCTCTTCTCTGCTTGTTGTCTAAGACTGCACACATACTCAGGATGTGAGGTTCTCTGGACACTTTCTTGAACCCTGATTTTGCCCCCTGTGGTGGCTGTACCATCTTATGGGTTCCTCTTTTATTGGGACTTATTTTCTTCATCTGTAAATCAAGGGGAATAATAACAATGTCTCAAGGAATTTAAAATTAAATGAGAAAACCCTTGTAAAGTGGTTGCTTCCAGATGATGGGGCAGAGGTGGCTCAGGGACCATCCACAGTAATTGATTGAACATGATATCAGAGAGTACATTTTCAGCTCCCTTGCACCAGGAGAGAATAGTACAATCAGTTCTGGCTAATAGTAAGTGACGTGTCCATCCTTGGCCCTAGGTGGTTAACATACCTGGTGTCCTCCTCACACGCTCTCTATTTCATCTTTGACTGTCATGTCCA
The DNA here is from genome assembly GCA_007922815.1 of Macrotus californicus. Lineage (NCBI taxonomy): Eukaryota > Metazoa > Chordata > Mammalia > Chiroptera > Phyllostomidae > Macrotus > Macrotus californicus. The sequence goes on along the minus strand of VMDR010016907.1, from coordinate 536 downwards.
AGGAGCCTTGGAGCTTCAAGGTGGCAGGAGTGTGGTCTTGAGGTAACCCTCACATGAAAGTTCCTCAAAAAAAGCTTCATTCACAGTTGACTTTTCAGAAGTGAGAAGGAAAAAATACAACTTCTTTTGCTTTAAAACACTGAGATTTTCAGGTTATCTGTTATAAAGTAAGCATACCTTGATTAATAGGAGTTATTATTCCACGGGTGAGTCATGAATCTATTATTAATGTTGTTACTGACACCATTTCACATGTTTCTTTACACACCATAACTACCACAATAAGTGATAGGCTTTAAATAAGTTAGTGTTAAAAAGAGTTAGCAGGAGGTTTTTCACTAAGTAAGCAGAAAGATGTCTAAGAACACTACACATTTTATGAGGGCAAAAATCATGTTTATTTCTTTTTTACCATTTTACTAGAGCCTAGTATAGTGTAGGTGCTTAATAAATATTTACTAATTGAATGATTCATTAGGTAGGATAACTACTGAATAACAAGCACACCTAAAATTTCAGTGGCTGACCACATTAGA
>VMDR010016906.1:0-20650 GCA_007922815.1 Macrotus californicus | reverse complement strand
AAATGATTCAATGCTGCTGGAAGAGAGCCATTTAGAATGCTAGACTGCTTCACAGCTAAATAAAAAGAGGGGCCTGTCTGGAGTGATTTCTCTTATCACTAGAAGATCCAAGAAGTTCCTTCATTTCGAGTCTGAGTGAGTTGCCAAGAATTTCATGGCTCACAAGGAGGAGATAAGGTATGAGGTAGCTCTTCTTGGGACTGACACAGTAAATCAAAGAACCATCTGGAGAAGCTTCTGGAAATTCATATCTCTTCAGTAAATATTTGCTGAGGGCCAATCATAGGGAAAGCAGCATGTTAGGGGCTTGAGGGATGCAAAGATGTATAAGCCCCAGGGCTTGTTTGCAAGAAGCTTTTATACTGCTGGGAGGAAAAGACTAAAATACAAGTATAGTTGACCCTTGAACAACACAGGAGTCAGGGGCACTGACACCTGTTCCCGAAAGTCCACATGCAGCGTTCTCATAACACTTGGCGTTCACTGCAATAGCAACAGGAGGCGGCTACAGAAAGTAGTACAGTGTGCACTCCAGTGAGTGTTGTGCAGTTGTGATTTAATGCTGCATCTTTGTTCACATTCCTCCCAACTGCCAATGGCACCATGTACGGTCTGCATTTGTGTGTGCAAATTTTGATAAATTTTAACTTGTTGAAATAGATTTGTGTATGTTTTACGGTAATACATGATAAAATAGACTAGTATCTACCTATATTTTATGCATTCATGACATAACTAACTTTTTCTGGATTTTTGTTTGCTATTTCTAGGGTACATGGTTTGTCTACGAATTTTTCAAGTTGTCACAAATCTCCAAAATTTTTTCAATATATTTATTGAAAGAATTCAAGTATAGGTGTACCCATGGAGTTAAAATCCTTGTGTTTCAGGGGTCAAATGTCAGTAAAAAATAAGGTAGACTATAAAATAAGGTATCATAATAAGGATACGACATGTTAGATTAAGAGCAATCCTAGATCACATCCTACTGGGGGAAATGGAAAAGACCCCATGAAAAAGTTGGACCAGTGGAGAAGGAGAAGGGGAAGAGCAAGAAATTGAAAACTTACTTAAACAAATAATGGAGAACTTCCCCAATCTGGCAAAGGAAATAGACTTCTAGGAAGTCCAGGAAGCTCAGAGAGTCCCAAAGAAGTTGGACCCAAGGAGGAACACACCAAGGCACATCATAATTACACTACCCAAGATGAAAGATAAGGAGACAATCTTAAAAGCAGCAAGAGAAAAGGAGAAAGTTACCTACAAAGGAGTGCCCATCAGACTGTCAACTGATTTCTCAAAAGAAATCTTGCAGGCAAGAAGGGGCTGGCAAGAAGTATTCCAAGTCATGAAAGGCAAGGACCTACATCCGAGATTACTCTATCCAGCCAAGCTATCATTTAGAATGGAAGGGCAGATGAAGTGGTTCCCAGACAAGGTCAAGTTAAAGGAGTTCATCATCACCCAGACTTTATTATATGAAATGTTAAAGGGACTTATCTAAGAAAAAAAGATAAAAATATGAACAGTAAAATGACAACAAACTCAGAGTTATTAACAACTTTACCTAAAACAAAAACAAAAACAAACTAAGCAAACAACTAGAACAGGAACAGAATCACAGAAATGGAGATCACACGGAGGGTTATCATCAGGGGAGTGGGTGGGGAGAGAGAGGGAAAAGGTACAGGGAATAAGAAGCATAAATGGTAGATAGAAGATAGACAGGGGGAGGTTAAGAATAGTATAGGAAATGTAGAAGCCAAAGAACTCATATATATGACCCATGGACCTGAACTAAAGAGGGAGAATGTGGGTGGGAGGGGTTGTGCAGGGCAGAGGGGAGGGGTGGGAAGATGGGACAACTGTAATAGCATAATCAATAAAATATATAAAAAAAATGAAGTTGGGCCATTGGGAGTAAAGAGTGATCCAGCTTGGCTAGAGTGTTACTATAGGGAGGAGTGAGAAACAGGATGGAAAGGTGAGTAGTTCAGGTGACATTGCAGGCAGGCTTCAATATTAGGCCCTTGAGGGAAACTGACAGAGGAGCTGGTTGCCAGAATCATCTCATTTCCCACATCCATTTCAGGTCCTTTTGTAAGGTTATACTAAACTCGTATCTTTTGTGGAGTGCTTCAAATACTTTCCTTGTACAAAAGGTGCATGATTAAAGTTAATCTTTTTACTTTGTTATTTTTTCCCTTATTTATTATATCTACCCTCTCACAGGGCTCCACACTAGAGCTGTTGGGTGTGTGATAACTGGCTACCACGCTTGAAGTCAAAGGTGTCCTTGCTCAGTCCATTTGAAATCTCTTAATATTGGTTGCATAACCCTGTAATGACTGGGTTGGATCAGGGCTCAAAAAACAGAGAGAAATTTCCTTAGATTATTGGTTCTCAACTCTGGCTACATATTAGAGTCACTCAAGGAGGTTTTAAAAATTTGGTTCTTTGGTCCCACCTCTGGGTAACTGAGTTAGAATCCTTGGGGCTGAGGCTGGACTTCACTATTTTAAAATTTCCTCTGGTGAACCCAGTGTATGGGAGAGTTAGGAACCACTCTGCTTTAATAATTTCTGCCAGGAAACAGAAAAATTCTGCAGTCCTGAATTTGGGATTAAATTTAAAAGTGCAATATCTCAGTCTAAGTTTCTCTACAAGTAATAGCCAGCAGCCTTACTACAGGAAATGACAGATAGCATGTTTGCCCAATGTAGGGACCTAGGCAGGCTAATGTCAGAACTGTGACATGATATGTGATGTTATGTTTTCCCATCACCACTATCCCCCTATAATCTCTTCTACTTCCACCCACCCTCGCCCCTCCGCCATCGCCACACTATTGTCCTCGTCCATGAGTTCTTTCTTCTATTTTCTTTTATGATTAATCCTTCTACTCTTCCAGCCCTCTGCTCCTCAGAGCTGTCAGCCTGCTCTAGGATTGTGACTTTTGACAAAGTGGCTGCTGCCTTTTCTTCCTAAACATTGTGGTACCACATAATGACTTCAGAATCCACAATGTAACCAGCACTTCCGCCTCCTCACACATAATATTGACCAGGCAATTAAGGGAGCTGCACCTGTTACTTGAAATAGATCTCCCTGCCCAAAGGAAGACTACTTAATGCCTCTCAGCACATCAGACTCTTTCACAAAGGGGGTCCTCGGGTTCAAGCTCTCCAAAATAAAAAGTCTATTTTCTAAGCACTTGATTTTTTTTTGCCTTGAATTATCTGGATAATTCCTTTATGCACTTTATTCTGTATGCAAACTTTTCTTTGGATAAAGTAATCCATATTAAAATATATGGAGCACCAAATATTATGCAGAGAGTTATAAAATGAAGGGAGAACATTACACAAACTACTACTTCCTGGGAAATCTGTGGTCCAAAGGCAAAATTGCTTTGGCTTTACCATTACCGTATGGGAAATTATCTTGATGTAATGGTTGCCTTCAAGTATGGTAAATACCTCATCTGGCAAGCCATCCCAAACTGAAGATTACACTTCCCAGAATCCCTGGCAGCCAGTGGCTCCATGTCGACAAATCCTGGCCCATGAGATATAAGGAAATATAGGTAACACGTAACATTTCCAGGTCAGAAACCTCAGGCAGAAGGAAAATCTCGTCTCTTTCCCCTTCCTGTTTGCTGGAATGAGGGCTTCATGAAGACACTGAGACATGTAATTGAGGGCGACTTGCATGTGAGAGTGAGAAATATGTCCATCTGGTTTGAACCAGGGTTACTCTGGGTCTCTGTCTCACACAACTCAGCTCACATCCTATTACATAGTCCCTCAGAATCCTAAGCACTGTTACAAAAATCTTCCGTAGGTACCTGGCTCCAGGAAGGGGTTTGGGAAGAAAACTTGACGTGCATCATAATGACTTCACTGCCAACTTTTTGTTAAAAGTAATCTGATTTGAGTGCATCACAAGCCAAGTAGAAATGTAGCACTCACAAACACGAGCAGTCCAGAGGCGTCCGGGGAACATAGGTGCCCTAGGTTAGCCACCCTTGGTCATGCTGGACCCCTCACCTGAGAGGGATAAACACATCAGAAACAAACTATTCTGCTGAGAACGACAAAAGCCACTCAGTTTTTGCAATGCAGGGTTCTGAAAAGAAGACATCCCTATGCTTCATGCAGAATTCACTGGGAATGATTTATTTAAAATAAGACATTATTTATGTCTATATGTTCAAAGTGTCTTCCCGAAAAAAAGTTGGCCTTCTAAATTATGTATCCGTTGCTCTGCTGCAGTCATCATTCAAAGGAAGGAAAGAAATGTGAAAGATGGGGCAGTCCTGGGAGTTCTTCCAGCTGGGGCTGTGAGCCCCACACTGCTCCTCATCGAAGTGGGCCAGCACTTGTCTCTGGATGAGCTCCCTAAGCGACACTTCTGGAGATCCATTGAGAGGACTGGTTCCAGCTCTGTGTATCCCAAAGTTCACTTCACTTTTCCTCAGCCCCAGAGAAGGCAGTCTAGCACACTGCATGGTCAGAAAAGAAAGCAGTAATGAGTTCTCAGGAAGGACAGATTAGCAGCAATGGACTGACTAGTCAGGATCCTCAGCCATGTTCTTGTCAAGGAGACAAGCTTTTCTGCATCTCAGTTCTTCTTATGAAATGTGTATCACCCCCAAGGCAATGTGTCCAGTCAAGTCGTAAGGGCTGAAGACATATTTGACATATGTACATATTTCCTCTCCTGAGCCATCTTTCTTGCCCCGATTCCAGTCAAACTCAGATATTTCAAGAACGCAAGGTTTAACAAAACATATGATACTGAGTTACATGAAATGTGGTGTTTAATTCCACCCAGAACTATATTTGGTGATATAGTGTGAAGTTTTAAAATAATATTTTAGCACAAAAATGTAAATGTTCTTGTAAATGTCACATCTTTCCCAAGTGCTTGGGTTGATTCATTGTTAAATGAAAGGTCTTAATTATATTTCTGCTACTCATTAACGCTGCTGTGCAGGGTATTCAGTCTCCGAGCTTCTGAGTGCTGACTTGATGAGACGGCTCATAGGTACCAGAGGAGAAATATGCCCCACGAGGAGATGGGATGCTGGACTTGTTGATGTATTTGGTGCTATAACCCATCTTCAGGCAAGAGTGTAGAACCTTTTAGGAAAAATATGCCAACCTCAAAGTGTCCTGTTCCCACAGGACACTGAAGTCCTCTCAGATCCGCCAGGACTCCTGAGGCACCCTTGCTGGTTCCTCTCCCCCAAGCCACTAATCTCATGCAGGATGAAGGGTGGTGTGCATTTTCTGAGGGAGGAGACGGGGACCAGCTGGCTTGGCTGTGAAGGCAGAGAGGGCAAGGTCTGGGGTGGGGCAGAGGATGAATGAATCAAGAGAAAATGCAGTTTAACAATAGGCTGAAGGGGGAGTGAGAGAGGTTTGTAGCTGAACAAGGAGGCAAAGCACTCAGGCAATTGTGGATTCCAGGGTCTCCCGGAAACTGCTGCAGCAAAAAGCTGAGCTTTGTCCGTTTCACTAATTGAGACCCCCTGGGATGACTTTGAGTTGATAGGGAGGAGTGGTAGCAAAAGGGAAGGTTGATTGAGTTTATGCTAATTGCCCCAAAGGCTACACAGCCAATTCTTCATGTCAGTGAGATCTGCATGAGCGGATTGGACCAACTACAGATTGAAAATATTTTTTACCATATGATCTTGCCTATAAATGGAACCTATTCAACAAAACAAACAAGCAAAATAGAACCAGAAACGTTGAAATAAAGAAGGGTCATCAAGGAACATGTATAAAGGATCCATGGACAAAGCCAGTGCCGTGGTAGGACTGAGTGTGGGAGGTGGGGGTGGGTGGGGTGGGGGACAGTGGTGGGGAGAAAATGGAGACAACTATAGTTGAACAACAATACAAAAATAATAAAAAATATTTTTAAAAAGGTGACATTGTTGCTAATGCGTACTATGTAGTTAGGGTTACAACGTTTGCATCTGTACTGAACATGCACAGACATGTTTTTCTTTGTCCAGACAATTTTTCTTGTCATTACCTCCCTAAACAATACAATACAATGACCATTGACATTGTATTAGATAATGTAAGCAACCTAGAGATGATTTAAACATATGCAGGAGGCTGTATGTCAGCTGTGTCCAAATACTATGCCATCTTATACAAGGGACTTGCCCATCCTCAGAGTTTGGTATTAGCAGGGTCGTCAGCCAATCCCCCGTTGGTACCCAGGGAGGACTGGCTGTGCATGAGCATACCTGGCCTCATTTCATCCTCCCAAAGCAGTGTTTCAAGGCAGCGAGTCTTATCTCTACTTTTCCAAGGGAAACTGGGCTGTTAAGTGTCGTAACTGTAGTTTGTCAGTCAGAAAGTAATGAGATGTAGACTATTTGTCCATTCATTTCATTCATCCGTTTTGTAGCTGGGTTCTATCCTTTCGTAAGCAATTATTTATATGTACAAAGAAACATGCAGGCTCGTTATTTTTCAGGGCTTCTCACCAAGGTTCTGTGGCACAGGAGTGAGCTGCAGAGGTACCCAGAAACAGATACTGTCTACACTCGGGCAGCTGGGCAGGGACAGGAGGCCCTCACTGGTCACCTTGTCTGCTTTCCCCCATATCCGGGCACAGAAATATTTTCTTACCCAGTTCACATTTGGGCAGTTTCAGAACTTCCCTTAACAGGGGAGGTGACAGTGAACTGGGTAGAGATTTTAAGTGAACAGACAAAAAAGTTGATGCTTTTGTCACTGTTTTCCTGCAAAGGTGTTTTGATCGTGTAAAAACATTTTTTTCTTTTCAGCAGAGTTGCCAACTTTGGTGTTTCTCTTTGCATTAAAGATTATTAGATTGAAGGAGAATTAATTGAGGCCACTTAGTGATGCACCAATTAAATGTGGTCGGTTACGTGGTGGTTTATGATATATATCTTTTTTCTGATATCTCCAAGCACAGGTTTGGGAGATGATCCAAACTTTTCTTTCTCTGTTACAAATGTGGAAACAGACGCAAAGAGGCTAAGCAGGCTGCTGCTGATGGGTGATCAGTCATCTGTCAGAGGCAGGGTTAGGCCTCGGCTCTTTTCTTGTTCTTCTGGCCAGTGTGTGTGCTCTTGGGGATTAGTGCACACGGTCTTTGCCTGTGTCTCAGAGGCAAGCGACCTATTTCTAAGTAGGCTCATCCCAGAGAGGCCCTTAATGAATTTACCTCACTTTTAAAGGCAGAAACTGTTTCTTCTCCTCCCAAGATACACATAGGATGGATGAGATTATTATCTCATCATCTTAATTCTCCATCTTTATTTTGGAGTGTAGGCCTCTTGATTCCTCTCAGGGGCCAAGACCTTGCACTATGCCCCAGGGTGGAGGGTGCACTGGAGCCAGTGAGAGGCCTTCAGTGGTTGCTCGTTCCCATTTCTTGTAGCTGCAGGACTCCAGGCTTCGTTCATAGAAATACCACATAGATTTGGGCAGCTATATTGGTTCAGGGAGCTGGGTTGTCTTTATCACCTCTTCCCTCACAAACGTTATGAAGCACCAGGAAGCCCATTTTGGATTTTAGACGGAATGACAGTCAGGACAAAGCAAGTCGATACTAATTGGAATTTATTTGAAGAGAGAGAGAAAATGGAAGCAGAAACTTTCACTCACTAATAGAAGGGAAGGATGAGAAATCAGAAACAGCCCTCATAGGGGATGAACAGACTTTGGCCTCAAGGCAGAGCTAGATTTAGGGAGTCGTTGACTTGGAAGCTACCCAGTACCCATCTGTAAGTGAAAACAACATGGAAATATGGTCCAGAGTAACTCAGGTTTGCATATGATGCTTTCCACAACTGGCCAAATGTAAACTGACTCTGCTCGCACTAAAACAGTCAAGCTCTGGAGCAGACATTGAAGACCCACTCTGCGCTGCCTTTGTGGAGTGTGTGCCACATGGGTGTGTGAATGGCATGTTCTAGCTGAGATTAGCTCCTTTGGACAGTTGTTGGAAGCCGGCATTTGTAGTGATTGGCTGCTTTGACACTGAATAGTACATGACGTGGTACTGTTTATTGGCAATTAGTAATTTATTTCAGAATGACTTATTTTATTATCTACATCTTTACATGGTTCAGTTTGCTTTGGAGATGTTTTCTGGTTCTGAAGACCATAGTAATTGATCTCTCATTTTTGAACACAGAAAGTATACAATTTTTAGAAAACAGAAAGTGAGTTTCTCTTTACGACCATTAAATAAGTGAACAAATATTTAAAAGGTATTTGTTTGAAGAATCATTGAATTACTGACTGCTCAGGCCTCTCACATATCTAGGTAGGTAGGGGTCCACCCACCTTCCCAACTGGAAGTGTAGAATTGACTGTGGAAGCAATGACAGATTTGACCATGTCACAGAAAGAAATGACAAAAGTCAGCGATAAATGAAATTCAGGAATACGATGTAAAGTCTTCCTGCATGGGTTCACATTTGGCCAAACTAGATGGCCTGAGAGATGTGGCCTTGCGGGGTACATGGGGGAGCTGGTACTCTGGGGACTCATCGCTCTCAGGGCCCTAAAGGGGTCAGAATCCGATTCGATGATGGAATCTGCACTTTCTGCAGCTTCAAAGTGAGTATATGAACTCAAAGATTATACTGAAATTTTCTCTTACAGTAATGAGAGCCAGTGCATGTGTGTTACATGAAAGGAAGAACGGATTTAGAGCAAGATAGGAAAGAAATGTCAATTTTGCCATATCTAGCTGAAACTGGGATCCAACAGGAGATGTCAGGAAGATGGGAACAGGGAAGAATAGCTCAGAGTCAGGAAGAGAGACGTGTAAACACACAGGGAGCCCCCCTCCCTCACGCTTTGTTCAACAGCTAACTTAGGGAGTGACTATTTATTCAAAGGCAATTCTCTACATTGCTGTAGAATCGCGCAACCTCCTTGGAGAACGAGTCCACATAAACACAAAGCCTAATGATTACCGATATGTTATTATTTCCCCATGCTGAACATGGAAATTCTTATTCATCGTGGATTTTGGCATTTTTTCTTTTGCCCTTTACAGATCATTAAATGCATTTTCAAATCAAGAAAATTCTCGAAGGCCTTCACAAGCTAGGATTGTTTACAGAGCAAGAACTCACTCCCAACAAATATTTGTAACTTAATGATACGTTTGTATAAAGCCCAGAATTTTTGTATAAATCAGGTGTCAGCTCAGCATATGTTTCACTGCTCCATTAAGCATCTACCTTTCCCTGGAAATTGCTCCCCATCTAACATGGCACAAATACACTGAAGTGGTCATTTATTTTAAATTATCTCAGTGTTTGGCTAGAAAACACGACTCCCAGATGCTGGCAAAATTATTCCAATGAGGTCGCCTTTGGGACTGTTAACCATAAAGTGATCTTTATAGGTCGGTGTTTTTCATCCCAAGCTGCTGTGACTACATGAAACGTAACTGTCTGGCACCAGGCAAAGGGGGTGTTTGACAAACAAGGCCGAATGGCCGGTACCGCCCAAAATTTCACTTTTTCTCTTTTTCCCTGTACTCACTGGTGGGACATGTGGAAAACAGGCACTTTATACAGAGTTGACATTAAAGGTCTCCCTGTTTCAGGGACAAAACACAAACAAACACGCTGCTTCATCAGTTTCCAGAATTTCCCATTTATTGCTTTCATCCCAGCTTTCTGCTCTCACTACGGGAATCAGCTCCGTCTCCCACTTGGGGCTCCTTTGTAGCAGAGCGAGTGAGTAGATGAGCAGAGTTCTCTCCTCCATTAAGGATTTCTGAGCTTGCTGGATCCAAATACTGCTTCTCATGGAGCTTAATCTCCAAGTCCTATAACCCTGCACCTTGGCTTCCTGCCTGAACATCCCCACAAAGGGTGCAATGCTGCTTCCGTGGTTTAGCCCAGGGTAGCTGGGTTGGTTTATCATTCTTCCTCCCAGAATTCCCTACCTCCTGGTTCTTAACTCTTACTTCAGCCCCATGGTAGGGGCACCGACAGCTAAAGACAAGGGTAGAGAGAGCATGTCCTTGTTCCTGTCGCCCTCCCTCCTATTAAGGAGGATGATGTTTTCCTGAGGCTCAGGTGCTTGACCTTGGGTGCACTTGGAGTCACTGGTGGAAACTTTAAAACTCTTGGTGGCCAGGCTTCACTCAAGCCCAGTTACATCTGAATCTCTAGAGTAGGACCTAAGCATCAATTTTTAAAAAAAGTTTCTCAGCGAATTCTTAACTGCAGCCAAAGTTGAGAACCACTGTCTTAAGTGTATTTGACCCTTCCTTGGTGTACCCTCATGGGAAGGTATTGACTGGTTCTGTTTTTATTTCCTTGAAATAAATCAAACCTGAAAAAGGCTAGGTCTAAAGTTGTCACCCGAGGTGTCTCTGAAACTTGGACATTGAGAATCTCTGCTCTTGAAACTTCTGCCTTTTAAAGAGCTGCTGATTTTTAAAACAGGAGAGCCAACAGTTTTCATCACCCAATGAACAGCTTAAAGTTATGGTCACGAGTTATGAGGTGTTACTGGGTATTGCTTAGAAGTTGCTCCAGAAAGTACCGTTTATTAATTAATTTGCATATACACAATTATATTGTTTTTTATAATTTGTTGTTTGGGTACCTTTTCTTTGTATTTATACCCTGGGAACACAGAGACGAAGTGTGATTTTACAGCTGAAGATGAAACCTTTTCTTTATACATGTGCTCAACTGTAAATTCATTCACGGCCCGTATCCCTCTCTTCCAAAAATAAAATAAATATAGGAAAAAATTTTCAATAAATGGTATTCCGCTTAGAAAGTTGTTTTACATTTGGTAGCTTTAAATATGCTTAGATGCAGTCATGTTGTTAATTATCATTTTTTCCTATTGTGATTAGATTGGTTTTTCTGACATTCAAATAACCAATATTTGTATTATTGCCTATAAGAGGCTTATATGGATTTGGTTTATTAAGATGATCACAGTGAATATTTGAGCTCTCAATTCCAGATGATAGAACACATTTTGTTGGCCAAGTGACTGGATAAGCAGGGACTAGTTAACTGCATGTGGGATAACGCATCAGTATTATCACCATAGCACATGTGAGCACCAGGAGAAACAAGAAGAAATAGCTCTGAAGTCACACAAAATAGTCCACGAGTTAGTCTGTGAACTCCATTATCATTTTCTACTTCTTAGCACTAGAGCAAATCTCAGAATCAAAGAATTTAAGAAAGGGTGCTTAAGACTGATCTAATACCAAAGACTCTCTTGTGTCAACAGCGAGCTATCGGCAGAGGTGATGGCGGACGTGGTGATGGAGAGAGGGAGACAACATCTGGCTCAGCAGAAGGGGCACCCTGTCAATTGTAAAGTCTGCGATGGGTGTGTGAGAGGAAGGTGGGTCAGTGTTTGCTGTACCTCATCCGGTCCAACTCCTTCCCTGGTAGCAGTGGTTCTCCACATGGCAGCATATTGCACTCATTTAGAAAGACTAAAAATATCTCAATGTCCAGGCTATACCCAGGGTAATGAAGTCAGAACATCTGGTCATAAGGCCATGGTGATTCTCACATGCATCAAATGTGGAGAATCACTTTCTTACGGAAAAGGAAACAAAGGCCTTGATAAATAATGTGAGTCACCCAACCCCAATGCCATATAGTTGTAGGCAGAGGATGTTTACCAGGTCTCCTGCTATCCACTCTTCTCTTCACCACCCCCTATTGCCTCCATCATGAGTCTTTATGGAAATACATGAATAATGACACATTGATTTCTTAGTCTGTTGACTTTTAGAACAATGGTTCCCAACCTATAAGCAGCAAGCACTGAGTCTTCAGATGAAATGAATTATAAGTAGTCATACTTTGAAATTGCTGTTTTGGAAATATATGCAGAACTCGTTTTGATGAGTAAAACGCAAATTTATTTAGAAGCATTGCTGATTTAGAGCAGCTTTTGATCTTTTGTGTTTTCTCAGTGGATGACACCCTCTCAATTACCCTCATGTTGGGTTTGGGCACCACTGATTTAGACCTAATTGGTGCATGAAGCAGTGCAGCTGTGAAGAGCCCAGATTTTTCACCAGGACTAATGAAAAGGCTCAGCGATTGCCTGCAGCCAAGCTTTGACACCAGCATTGTTGGTCTGTCTGCTGTTGTGGACATACACAGAAGAATCTTTCAGAACACATGTGGCTGAATATAATCTGACACCTTGGGTACTAGAAAATGACATCCTTGCATCTGATTCACTGAGGATGCCAGTGATACCTCTGCCTGGAGGTATTCTGAGACTCTTTTCAGGTCAGCAGTAAGCCACCCAGTAGGAGAATGTGTCAGAGTCCGTGATTATGTGGTTTGCCATCATGACTTGCATGTTTGTATAAATATTCATTTGGACAGCTCTACTTCATTCTAGCTGGTAAATCTTGTGTAAATAACTTTTTCTCCCTGTGATCCAACTTCCTATTCTCTGTGAAGGAGGGATTAATGTCCCTCCCAATTCTAAGAAACTGTCTCTTAAGAACCGGTCATTGGGTGGTCATTATTCCACAGACGAGGACTTTGTGGCCAAGAAGTGTGTGGAGCGACTTTCCCACGACCACATGTAGTCATTAGAAAATATTGGATTATGGCTATTACGGGGACTGAATGGGATAATGTGTCCTCAGATGTTCCCTGGCCCCAAATTAGGGTTCAATCATTGTCAGCTAGTTTTAAATATAATATTTTCATCTTTCATGGGAGAATGGGTTCATGTAATACTTGTCAAAGTAAAACTTCTCAATGAGATATATTTCAAGTGTGCATTTCTATGACACATCATCTGTATATTGCTTTGTGTGCCCACCACCCAAAGTCAGATCTTCTTCCATCACCCTTTACCCTTTACTGCCCTTCAACTCCCCTTCCTTCTGGTAACAAACAGCCAAAGTGTTGTTGTTTGTTTTTCTTGTTTCTTTATTGCTTTTAATGTCACTCCCAATTTAATTTAAAAATTAAAAGAAAAAAAGAGAAAAACATAAAGCATGATGCCTTTACTCAATAAATATTTGTCGAGTTCATTTAAAACAAATTAGAGTTCTAAATTAGAACTCTACTCTGTTTTATTGAGGTAAAATTGATTTATAATTTCTCATGTTTAAAATATAAAACTAAATTTGTTAAAAAAGCAGAAGGACGTTTAAAAAGTAAAATATTGGACTACAACTGGGTTTCTTGACTTGGTGATCTATGTTCTATTTACTCGCAAGGCTAAATACAGACCCTTGGGCTGCACTGAAATTTGTCAGGCTCCCTGTAGTTCCCCCATCCTTCCTGAGACCTCGGCTCCCAGACTTCTGGAGGATTCTCTGAAGACTGGTATAAGTCCTGAGGCCTACACGCACTGGCAATTCCAGATGCATATTCTTCCCATAACCGCTAGAGCTGTGCACTGGGTAAGCACCCCACGGCCTCTTCTCTAGGGGTCAGCCCTGTAATAGGAGCTGGGGAACAGGACATTTAATTCTGCACAACATGTATTTATTGAACTCTTACTTACTATGCGCCAGGAACTCTGGAACACAAACATGAATAAGAAGGGTTTTCTGACTTCGCCCGATTTGTGAGGGAGACAGACACAAGCACAAACAACGATTTTAAGGCAGATCAATAATTAAGGTGGTTGTGGCAGACGAGACTGGTTGGCCAATTTAGCTTCCATCTCCAAACCCCTTGGCTGGCCCCCAACAGAGGCTCAATAACCTATAAGCTAAATATTTGCTTTTCTGGTCTCCTGTGCAGAAAGGTGGCCATATAAATTGTCTTATCAATGGTATGTAGGGAAAAAAGTATTAGAGTGGTTCTAGGAAAGTTTTCCTTCTTGTAAAAAGAGAAGGACATCACTAATACTACTTCTTCCCACTCTTCATGACTTGAAGACGGTGTGGAATCTAGAGGCTCAACCAGCAATTTGCAACCATGATGTAGAAGGCATGTGGGGAAGGCCCAGACAATTCCAGAGATGGCCTAACATAGTCCACCCACTGAGCCAGCTCCAGTGGTGGGCCACCTCCAGGTACCCTGTCATATGAGAAAATTAAGTCTTGATTTGTTCAAACAACTGTAAATTGGAATTCATGTTACTTGTAGCTGCATGCATTCCCAGTGGATGTAGAAGTATATGTAAAGTATTCTGGGAATATTTTTTTATATTTAGGGGGCAATGTAAGGTAGTGTTGAGGGCATGGACTTGAGAGTCAGAGAAAACCCTGCTGCTTATAAGCTGTGTGTGCTTGGGCAAATCACATAACCTCTCTGAGCTTTGTTTTCTGCATTTCTAAAATGAGAAGAATAATATCAATCTCACAGAGTTGATGCAACATTAAATGACTCTGAAGAGTACTTCTATAGTGTCTAGCACATAAAGTGCCCAACTGGCAGCTCTTGTTACTTTTAGAAACCTTTTAGTGAAACTCTTGTGGAAGGCCTAGAGATTTCTTGTATATATACAAAGCTTAGTGCCAGTTTTATAACAGGTGCTCAAGAAATTTTGTTGGATAAATGACCTAGCATCCAATGAACGGTTCT
Source organism: Macrotus californicus (assembly GCA_007922815.1). NCBI lineage: Eukaryota > Metazoa > Chordata > Mammalia > Chiroptera > Phyllostomidae > Macrotus > Macrotus californicus. Next base: position 6,072 of record VMDR010016906.1, on the reverse strand, counting down.
CTAAACAGAAGGCAAGGCAGTCCAAGTGACCTGGAAAACAGGTCATGAAAGGTCATTGTCATGGATGATCTTATGCTCTACCCAGAACCTCTTTTTCTTCCAGGACTGAGGGTCTCATCCCCCAGCTGTTGGGAGTGTTGGAGCTGCTACCTCTCAGCTGAGTACTTTTCTGAGAATTGTCCTCAAACGAAGAGGGACAAGCTCATCCCTTCCCAAGGGCAGCCAACGACACAGGCACGAAGGTCAGGCCCCTGCCTTGGTTCTAGCTATCTCTGAAGGGACATTTCAGCTCCAGCCCTTCCTGAAGCTTCCACTGAGGCCTTGTTGGGACTATTGCAGTTCAGTTCCTCTCTCTGCCCAGGCCTGCTTCTTTCACTCCCTCATGGTGTTGATCCTGAGAGCTTCTCAATTATCTTCCAACAAGAAAGTCTCCATCTCAGAGGCTATTTCCCAGGGGAAGATTGCAACTGTGTGGTGACACATGCACACAGAAACATGGCCAGTGGCCGAGCATCCCTGGGGTGAAGGACAACCTGGCCTCCAGCAGGTCTCTTTATGGGGTCTGTGTTGTGTGTTGGGGCTGTGGGGTGTGCAGAAACTTCTCACCAAGATGTATTTGTTCATTTATCCATTTATTCCTTCCATGAGTATTTGTCAAATGCCTACTGTGTGTCAGTCACTGTGCTGGCTTTGCCTGCATGAAATTTATGGACTAGTTGTGAAGATAGACATTAATCAAGCAATGACACCGAATTACAACTATGACAAGTCCCATGAAGGACAGAGACACGAGAGACTTACCTTGAGGTGGGAGTGGGGAGGCAGGAAAGCCTTTCCTGAGGACACAATGTTCTGGCTGAAAGCTGAGGGATCAGCAGGAGTTACTGACCTTGAGCAGTGGGAAGAACATTCCATCAGAGGAACACCATGTTCAATCGTCCTGTGGTGGGAAGGGCATGAGGATGAGGACCTGAAAAGAGGCCATGTGGCCAGAGCGAAGAAGTGAGTGAGGCTCTGTGAAGCAGGCCCCTACTCCCTTCCCCTGCTGTTTTCCCCCATGTTGGGGACACATCGTTGGTTGTAGCCTTCCTGGCCTTTTTCTACCCCTCACACTCTCTCTCACCTGCCTTGGGGTGGAGTGGGAATGACCTCTGTAGTGGGCAGGTGAGGCTCAAAGTCTTCCTTTTCTCTCTGGGAGGGAGCTGCCTGCAGGAGGCTTGAGCTTCCTCTAGTCCTCTAGGGACATGCTCTGCCTGTGGGGTAGGCGAGCCCCCATCTGCACACCTTGGGGCTCAGAGCATGGAAGCACAGCAGTGCACAGATTCAAGATGCATCCTCCAAGCTGCCTTTATCATGGACAAAGAAGCTATTATGGTCTTATCTGCCTACTCCTTTGTCTTATCTCTCCATTGTCCAAAAGTTGGATTGGAAAAAGGGATGCTCTTTATGGGGTCCACAAAGACCCCAAGTAGTATAGGTTGTGACCATAGAGATGACTAGGGTTCAAATCATTCAGAGTCTCATAGTCTTCGTTAAGAGGTTTGGATTTCATCCTAGAGCAAAAGCAGGAAAGACACCTGATCAGATCTGTATTTTGAAAAATCCTTCCTGGCTGTTCCAAAGAGAACACAATGGAGGATTCTTACTCCTGGGTGTACTCCCCCTCTGTCCTCTGATTCCAAACAAACCATCTTAGGTCTGGGCTTCAGGCGACCTCAGAGCAGGCAGAGGTGCAGTGGGTGGTCTGGGCTCCAGCACAGGAGAGTCAGAAGCAGTGCTTTCTCCTCCAGCCTGGGATCCCACTGAGGGGGCAGCTGTGGCACCCTCTGCCCCTCCTCCCAACCTTGGTGGAGGCTAGAAATACACTCAGAAAAATAACTTACCTTGAGCAGTGACTGATGGCCTGATTCTTTTTATTGTTAATGCTGAAAAAAGAAAAGTAAAAATGCAGTTTCAGGTTAAAAAAAATGCAGTTGGGGTGATGGAAGATAGATTGACAATGATTCTTCTCATTTCTAGATGGTATCTATCTCTGGATTTATTGGAGAAGTGTTTATAGAAGACAGGGCAGGAAGGGGAAGAAGGCAGCGGCTTGGCTGCTACGTGTCTGGAAGAGGGAGCAGGCAACAATGGTGAGTGATCAGGGCTCATAGGAGACAAACAGGAGGCTGAGAAAGAATAATAGGGGGATCTACTCCAAATAAGGGGCCAGGGAAGCCTCTTTGAAGGACGGATTTGTGAGCAGAAATCTTATCCTTCAGATTTCTAGTGAACCAGCCAGTGAAGTGTGGTGAGGAGCGGGGAGGAGGGGAAGGATTGGAGGATGAACCAGAGGAGGGCCCCAGATTGGTGCAAGATGAGTTGGAAATACAAAGGGCCTGATTATAACAAACCGCAAAGTGATGTGGGAATGTGTGGAAGGAATGGGGTGACTTAGCCAGTGGAAGGAGGCTGATCTAGAGGGGCTTTGAAAGGGAGATGGCATTTTAACTGGGTTCTAAAGCCTGAGTAGGAATCCTGCAGGCAGGGAAGGCAAAGCAGCACATTTCAGGGGCAAAATAGCTCACTTAAAGACAGAAAAGACATGATCTGGAGTGCCCAGATTTTTTCTGGGATCCTTCAAAAAGAAACATTAATACCATGGTGTCTGGCCCTGGTTCTGTTTTCCCATTTAGGGTCTGTCTGCCATAGACAGGCATCTGAGTGTTCTCACTGAAAATAGGGTTCAGGTCGTTTCGTTTACTCCTCATGCAATGAAAAGCCCTTAGTGTTGGGCCAGGTCAGGTTGCAACCAGAACGATCCCCAAAATATTTATTTCCACAGCCTGTTTATTCTAGGCGGACTGAAAGAGGTGTATTTTGCTGGTGCCGAGATGAGCTCAGATTTAAAAGTCGGTCCAAGTAGAAGCATGCACAGAGGCTCATGCTGGCTTAACTAGGCCAGAAAGCCAGGACACTGTTGGCAAAGAGAAATTGAGAATAGGGAGACCTCCCGAATCATTCAGGTCATAAATGAAGCACTTTGACTTCAACTTGTGTTCTGCAGGGATCCTTAATGCCTTTCCTTGACACTGCTTGACTCAGTGCTCATAGCTCAGTCTCTGAAAAGGGAGCAATTACAAATAATCGTCCATTAGGACTCATTTGCCATTGAGCCCTTTCCATAGGTTGGTCTGTTTACCTTGGAAGCTACGAGAAACCCAACATCCTAGACCATTCCACATCACTCCCTGCCTTGTCACTTCTGCAGCCCCTTCCTTCTCTGACCCGAGCTTGGACTCTCCCCAGACCCCCAAACCCTCTCACTGTGCTTTCTGGACTCATGATCTGTCCTCAGCAAAATCCCCTAGAAGCTCAAATTATTTCCTGAACATTTTCTTCATCTTCTTGTAGCCTCAGACAAAATCACCTGGGGTTCTCTCGGGTGGTGTTTTTTGTTTTCTCTTTTGTCTTCCCTACCTTCTTTAAATCCTGGGCTTGAAGAAGGTGGGGTGTGGAGGTGGGCGGGGTACCCTTGCTTTCCAGCACTGCTGCCAGTCCTTTGTTCCTCCGCTCTCTGAGGCGCTCCGGCACACCTGAAACACAGGCTGTGTCACACTACTCCTTCCTGTCATCTCCCTTCCTCCTCCTCGTGCCCCCTCACTTGGTGATAATTTTAGCACCTGGGTTGCAGTCTTTCCACCACCATTTCTGTCATGGCTTTCAATGTTCTGAATATCCAGAGAGATGATTCATCCAACATGTGGCTTCTCGGTTGCAAGGATCTCATGCTCTGACCGAGGTCAACATTTTATTCCCATGGCCTTACCCTTGGCTGTGTGTTACCCATTCCTCACCACCTCAAGGTCTCGACTTCACTTCAAGTGCTTTCTGGCCATCATGTCCCTCTCTTCTGGCCAGTTCCCTCCAGGAACCCAATGCCGGCAATTCTTTGGCCCCTCTCGGACCTCTAATCCATCTTATTCTTTTCTTTGCCTTCTGGTTCCTCCTTATCCAGCTGAGATTTTCGAGGCTGTCTTACATACATTTTCTTACATGCCACCTCATTCCTTTGTTCATCTTTCATTTCTTCGTACTTTGGCAAAACTCCAACCTTGGTTGAATCCAACTCTCCGAGTAGTTTACATATGCACCAACTAGCTGACGTGGCTTGCAAAGAGCACACAACTGGTGACGCCTTACTTTGAATTCGTGACCATGGACCCTAAGTAGGCTCTCAGCCCTGCCTGGCAGAGCTGCTTCGTTTACCTCTTTAATTTATTCTCTACCCTCCGAGGGAACTATTTCACTCATCTCCTTGCTTTCCTCAGACTACCAATGCTCTCTCACCGCTACTCATAGCCTTGCTTCTTCCTTCCCTGGGAAAATGAAAGTAATTTAAAGAGAACTCTGGTGAGCTTTAACCACCAGATCTGTTATTCCACCTGCATCTATGCCATGTGCCCTCCTTCTTTCTGTAACCTGAGCAAGAAGTCCTTGCTCCTACCTTAGGCTGGTTCTCGCCTGTGTGCTGGATCCTATTTCCTTTGGCCTGCTCTGGGACCCTGCTCCTGCCATCATTTGGTCCCTTCCACATCACCCATCTTCTCTTCTCTACCAAATAATTTCAGTGAGCACTTAAACACACTGCGGTACCTCCTATCATAACCCCTACACCCCACTCAGGCTATAGGCCCACTTTGTTCTCCCTTTTTATAACAAAACTCCTCAAATAGCTGTCTCTATTTGCTGTCTCCATTTCCTCACTTTGTGTTCTTTCTTTAATCCACTCTCAACAGGTTTTAGCCTTCACTGCTTCACCAATACTCTGTGTTTCTATACTGACCAGCCCCGTGGGAGATCCTCACTCCTTTTCCCAACTTATGAGCATTCTTCGACAGGTCCCTTCTTTCTTCTTGAGGCGCTCTTCACCTGCCTTATAGAACACTGCACTCTCCTGGTTTCTTTCCCACTTCCCATTCCTTCCCAGTCTCACTTGATCCTTCTATTCTGGACCTCTAGATATTGGACTCTTCCTGGGCTCTGTCTTGAATTTCTTCCCTTTTGCTTACATGCATCTCCCAGGTCATCTCATCCAGGTGTACAGCTTTCAAGACCATCTGCAGGCTGATGACTTCTAAATTGATATCTTTTGTCTGAACCTCTCCCCAATCTCATTTCTTGCCCAGGGCCGTGCTTAGATTTGTACAAGTTATGCTTTGCACAAGCCCAGAGCATACCATTGGTATTGGTATTAATTATAGATTTGTATATTTACAAATATAATTTTCTGGCAGTGGACAATGAAATACTTTCTAGTTTGCACCAAGTCATTTGTGGGCTAGTGAGCAGGGCTATTATGACTCTTTCTCTCTATTGGCCTACACTTCACAATCCTCCCTTGCTGCTATTTTTAAAGCTGGCCAAGTACATACCTGCTGGTGTCTGTGCACTGCTCTGACCCCGCCTCAAGCCTCAACCCTGTCATCCAGGTATGTGTTTGGCTTCCCTGACTGCATAGGGCATAAAGCTTCATGCCCAGCTTTATACCCTACATAAAGTAACAGCCCTCGCCTCCTCCTACTTTATGATTTTTAATAGTACTTATCTCTGCTTTGCATTGTATTATAAATATATTTTCTTACCTGTTTTTCTACCTTCTTCATTAGTCTTAAAAAAAAAAAACTCATGGACACAGGCAACAGTATGGTGATTGCCAGAGGGAAAGGCGGGTAGAGGAGGTAGAGGAGGGTAAAGATAAGATAAATGGCGATGGAAGGAGACTTGACTTGGGGCGGGGAACACACAGTATGATATACAGATGATGTGTTATAGAGTAGTGCACCTGAAACCCGTGTAATTTTATTAACCAATATCACCCCAATAAATTCAATAGAAATTGAAAAAGAAATTCATGAGGACAGGGGGTTTGTCTTGTTCATTGTTGAGTTCCCAGCATCTAAAACAGTGTCTGATCCGGCCAAGATGGAGGCGTAGGTAGACACCCTGTGCCTCCTCGCACAACCAAAAGACAGACAACAACAAATTTTAAAAGAAAAAACAACCAGAACTGACAGAAAATCGAACCGTATG
>VMDR010016905.1:0-20653 GCA_007922815.1 Macrotus californicus | reverse complement strand
GGAGGGGAGGGGAGGAAAAATGGGGAAAAGCCTATAGCACCCGGTATTCCCAGGCGGTCTCCCATCCAAGTACCAACCAGGCTCGACTGTGCTTAGCTTCCCAGATCAGAGGAGATCGGACGCGTTCAGGGTGGTATAGCTGTAGATACAGGAGGCAGCCTCTGGGAGCCTCAGGGACAATGTCTGGCCTCCAAACTTCTCTCTCTCCCTCTTCTGGGTGGTGCCCCACTCTCTTTGGGCCTCCCCCGGGGTCTCCATCTGCCCACCCGACAGCATCTCACATCCCAGAGGCAGAGCCAGGGCACCTGTTTGCAAGGTTGGGGTTCACTTCCCATGTAGCGTGAAGAGGTACCAAGTGGCTTCCTGTGCAAGGACACAGAAGTAGAGAGGATCTGTGACCCCGTGATCCACAGGTCCCTTCCCTCACATGGGATTCCAGGTGGCTGTGGCAGAATGAAGCAAACCTTGTGGAACTCAGCCTAGTGTTCAGGAGTGGTTATGCCAACCCAGGGAAAGGGGCACTAGCACTGTATGCCAAGCAGATCGGGGTCCAAAGTGTGTCCCAGGGCTCCCACACTTGCAAATGTGGGTGGGACACAACCTGACACCACTTCTAGGGATACCATTCAGGGCTCGGTTCCCGGAAAAGGCATATGGACACGAGGAAGTTCTGGGCAGTCCTCTGAGCAATGGGTTCTCCAAAAAGCAGGTAGGTGGAAGGAAGTCAAACTCTGGCCCCCACAAGCCCTAATCCTAGCCCCAGGTATGGGTGAAAGCAGAGGAGTCCACCTAAGAAAGCAAAGCGAAGGAAGTCAAAGCAAAGAAAAAGGAAAGGAAAGGAAAGGAAAAAAGGTGAAAACATTACAGCATCCGGTATTCCTAGGCGGTCTCTCATCCCAGTACTAACCAGGCCACAACATGCTGAGCTTCAGAGATCACAGGAGATCAGGCCCATCCAGGATGATATGGCCTTGGAGGTGGGAGGCAGCTTTCAGGAGCCTCAAGTATCCATGCCAGGCCTCTGAACCTCTCTCTGGCCCCTGAGTGGCATCCTACTCTTTGTCAGTGTCTCCCATATCTTCCAAGTTTCCCCGGGTGCCCCCTTCATGACATAAAGGAGGGGGATGAGCACCTGTTGCCAGGGCTGGGTTCCCTGCCCAGGTAGTCTGAAAGGGAGCTCTGCCTCGAGCCAATGGAAGGACCCCAGAGGTCGGATGAGGGATGACTCCTTCGACCCCAGCTCCCTGCACGTTCAGGCAGGGTTCGGAAAAGCCCTGGCAGCACAAAGCATAACTTTGGGAACTCTGTCAAGCACCTGGAGGCTGGGGAAGGGAGGGCTGGGGAGCTTCTATGCCTTCTGTGTATAGGTCTCGGAACACCAAGTGGGGCAGCGCAGCTCCCACCCTGGCATAGGCATGAGACACACCCTGACCCTGATTCTGGGCTTACCCCATTGCTGCTACACTCCCCAGAGAAACCCCAAGTGAAGGTGCAGGTCTGGTCAACCTCCAACCAGGGTTTCTCCCCGAGAGCAGTTAGACTGAAGGAAGCCAACCCCCCGCCAACACAGGCGCTAGTGTGAGCAAGGGCGCAGCCAAAAGCAGAGGCTCAGAAAAAGAAAAAATGAGAAGCCTACAGCACCCGGTATCCCCAGGCAGTCTCCAATCCAAGTACCAACCAGGCACAACCCTCCTTATCTTCCATGATGAGAGAAGATTGGGCGATTTTGGGCGGTATTGCGGTGTATGTGGGAGGCGGTCTCCGGGAGCCTCAAGAGAAAATTCCCAGCTTCCAAAATCCTCTCTATCCCCTGGGGGGCACCCCACTCTCTGTCGAGCTTTCCAGAGGTCTCCATCTGCCCACATGCCACCATCTCACGTCTTACAGGCAGAGCCAGGGCACCTGTTTGCAAGGTCGGTGTTCACTACCACGTAGCATTAAGAGGTGCTGAGCGGCTCCCTGTGCAAGGACCTGGCAGTCAGGAGGAGATGCAACTCCTTGGTCCAACAGTTTCCTCCCCACACACTGGATTCGGGGTGGCCCTGGTAGATCGAAGCAAACTTTGGGGCACTCAACCAAGCTGTCAGGGTCGTGGGCGCCAGACCAGGACTGGTGGCTCTACTTCTGTGTGTGTAGAGGGTCCGGGTCCCCAAGTGCGGCCCAGGGCTCCCACGCTTGAAAATGTGTTTGGGACTGGCCTGGCACCATTTCTTGGCGTACCCATCAGGGCCCAGTTCCCGAGTATGGCAGATGGCCTATGGGAAGAACTGGAAAACCTCTGAGCAAGGGGTTCCCCCAAAAGCAGGTAGGTGGAAGGAAGCCAACCCCCGGCCCCCACAGTGCTCATCCAAGCCCAGGTGCAGCCAAAAGCAGAGGTGCAGGAAGAGAAAAAATGAGGAAAATTGTACAGTACTCCATATTCCCAGGCAGTCTCCCTTCCAAGTACTAACCAGGCTCGATCCTGCTTAGGTTACGAGATCAGAGGAGATCAGGAGCGTTCAGGGTTGTATGGCCATAGACATGGGAGGTGGCCTCCAGGAGCCTCAAGAGCCCTTTCCAAACCTCCAAATCCCTCTCTCTCCACTGGGCGGAGCCCCTCTCTGTTGGTCTTTACCTGGATCTTCATCTGCCCATCCGCCACCATCTCATGTCACAAAGGCAGGGGCAGGGCACCTGTTTGTAAGACCAGGATTGACTCCCCGTGTAGTATTAAAAGGTGCCAAGCAACTCCCTGTGCAAGGACCTGGCAGCGGAGAGGAGCTGCAACCCCATTGTCCAAAAGGACCATCCACACAGGCCAAATTCAGGATGGCCCTGGCAGAATGAAGCAAACCTTGGGAAAGTCAGCCCAGCGCTAAGGGATGGCAACACCAGCCCAGAAAAGGGGGTGATACTTCTGTGTGCCTAGGGGACCAGGGTCCCAAGTGTGGCCTAGGGCTTCCCCACATGCCAATGTTGGTGGGACATGCCCCAGCACCACTTCTCTGGGCACCCTTCAGAGCCCAGTTCCCGGGGAATGGCCAATAGCCCTGGGGCAGGGCTGGTCAGCACAGTGAGCAAGGGGTTCCCCCAAAAGCAGGTATATGGAAGGTCGTCAATCCCTGGTCTCAACAACCCCTAAACCTTGCCCCAGGTTGGGCGAAAGCCAAGGATAACCCCAAAGAAAATAAAGAAGAGAAGAGAAGAGAAGAGAAGAGAAGAGAAGAGAAGAGAAGAGAAGAGAAGAGGAGAGGAGAGGAGAGGAGAGGAGAGGAGAGGAGAGGAGAGGAGAGAAAAAAGAAAGGAAAAGAAAAGAAAAAGAAAATGAAAGGAAAGAAAAAATTGGGAGAAGCCTACAGCACCCCGTATTCCCAGGCGATCTCCCATCCAAGTACTAATCAGGCCCAACCCTGTTTAGCTTCTGAGATCAGAGTAGATCATGCGCATTCAGGATGGTATGGCAGTAGACTCGGAAGGTGGCTTCCAGGAGCCCCAGGAGCCTCCAAGCCCCTCTCTCTCCACTGGGCAGCACCCCACTCTCGGCTTCTGTCCAGGTTTCCATCTGCCCACCTGCCAACATCTCATGACCTAGAGGCAGAGCCAGGGCACCTGTTTGCAGGGTCGGTGTTCACTACCACGTAGCATTAAGAGGTGCTGAGCGGCTCCCTGTGCAAGAACCTGGCAGTCAGGAGGAGATGAGACCCCTTGGTCCAAACATTTTCTCCCCACACACCGGATTTAGGGTGGCCCTAACAGAGCAAAGCAAACCTTCAGGAACTCAGCCAAGCGTTCAAGGTTGCGGATGCCAGCCTGGGAAAGAAGGGGCTACTTTTGTCTGCATATGGGACCCGGGTCCCCAAGTGCAGCCCTGGACTCTCCCATGCTTGCAAATGCGGGTGGGACACACCCCAGCACCACTTCTGGGGGTACCATTCAGGGCCCAATTCCCAGGCATGACAGTTGGCCCCGCGGAAGGCCTGGTCAACCCTCTGAGCAAGAGGTTTCCCCAAAAGGAGGTAGATGGAAGGAAGCCAACCCCAGGCCCTCAGCAGCCCTAACCCTACACCAGGTATGTGTGAAAGTGGAGTCCGCAAAAGATAGCAGAGCAAACTAAAGCAAAGCAAAGAAAAAGAAAGGGTAGGAAAGACAAAATCGAGAAATTCCTACAGCACCCAGTATTCCCAGGCAGACTCCCATCCAAGTACTAACCAGGTCCAACCCTACTTAGCTTATGACCTCAGATGAGATTGGGTGTGTTCAGGGTGGTATGTCCTTAAACGTGGGAGGTGGCCTTCGGGAGCCTCAAGAGCCCATGCCATGCCGCTGAGCCCCTCTTTCTCCCCTGGGCAGTGCCCCTCTCTCTGTCAGGTTCTTCCCGAACCTCCAAGCTGCACTGAGTGCACCTTCTTGACAATCTAAGGGCAGGGAGGGCACCTGTTGCCAGGGTCAGTTTCCCTACCCAGGTATCCTAAAGGGGAGCAGTGCCACGCGCTAATGGAATGACGCCGGAGGCCAGAGCGGGGGCAACTGCTTGGACCCACAAGTCCCTGTGCACTCTGCCCAGATTCAGGGCAGCCCTGGTGGCACAAAGCGTACCTTGGGGAACACTGTCCAGTGCCTGGGCACTCGGGGCTGAGGATGGGAGGGCTAAGCAGCTGGAGTGTCTTCTGCGTGAGGAGCCTGGGACCCAAAGTGGGTCAGGGGGCTCACATCCTGGTGTGGGCAAGAGACACACTTCAGCCCTCATTCTGGATGTTGCCTGTTGCTCTAAGCTCCTCAGAGAGGTCTGAGGCTCAGGGGAGGGTCCAGTCACCCTCCAGGCCTTGGGTTCACCCGGAGAGCTGGTAGAAGAAAGGAACACAACCTAGGGCCCCCACGGGTGGTAGCTCGAGCATAAGCGCAGTCAAAACCAGAGGTACAGGGACAGAAAAAGTGGGGAAAAGCTGGCCTCCCATCCAAGTACTAACTAGGCCCCACCCTGATTACCTTCAGAGATCAGATGAGATCTGGCACATTGAGGGTGGTATAGCCTTTGAAGCAAGAGGCGGCCTCCATAAGCCTTAAGAGCCCAACCCAGCCTGCGAACCCCTGTCTCTCCCCTGAGAGGCATCTGACTCTGTCGTGCTCTCCCCAGGTCTCCATCCACCAACCTGCCACCATCTCATGTCCTTAAGGCAGAGCCAGGGCATCTGTTTTCAAGTTTGGGGTTCATGCTCCATGTAGCATTAAGAGTTACAGAGCAGCTACCTCAGCAATGACCCGGGAGTGGGGAGAAGCTGAAATCCTGTGTTCCAACAGGTCCCTCCCCACACATCGGATTCTGGATGGTCCTGGAAGAGAGAAGCAAATCATGGGGAACTCAGGCCAGTGTTCAGGGGCATGGACCCCAGACCAGGAAAGGGAGCATAAATTCTATGTGGCTAAGAGACATGGGTCCCCAAGTGCGGCCCAGGGCTCCTATACTTGCAGATGTGGGTGGGTTATGCCCCAGCACCACTTCTCGGGGTACCCTTCAGGTCCCAGTTCCCGGGCACGATGGATGGCCCCAGGAAAGGGCTGGTCAACCATCTGAGCAATGGGTTCCCCAAAAAAAGATAGATGGAAAGAAGCCAACCCCCATTCCCGAAAAGCCCTAAATGTAGCCCAGGGTTGGGTGAAATCCAAGGAGTCCCCCAAGGGATGCAAAGAAAAGCAAAAAGCAAAGCAAAGGAAAAGGAAAAGAAAGAAAGAAAAAATCTGGAAAAGCCTACAGCACCCGGTATTCCCAGGCGGTCTCCCATCCAAGGACTTTAGCTTCCAAGATCAGAGGTGATTGGGCGCATTCAGGGTGGTATAACCATAGATGCAGGAGGTGGCCTCTGGGAGCCTCAAGAGCCCATCCTGGCACCTGAACTCCTCTCTATCCCCTGGGCGGCGCCCCATTCTTCATGGGGCTCTCCCCAAGTTTCCATCTACCCACCCGCCACCATCTCACGTGCCCAAGGCAGAGCCAGGGCACCTTTCCAAGGTTGTGGTTCATTTCCCACGTAGCCTTAAGAGGTTCCTAGTGGCTCCCTGTGTAAGGACCCAGCAGAGGGGAGGATCTGCAACCTGGTTGTCCAACAGATCCCTCCCCACACGCAGAATACAGGGTGGCCCTGGCAGAGCTAAACAAACGTTGGGGAACTCAGTCAAGCACTCAGGAGCACAGATGCCAGCCCAGGAAAGGTGGCGCTGCTTTTGTGTGCATAGGCAACCCGGGTCCCCAAGTTCGGCCTATGGCTCTGATGCTTGCAAATGTGCGTGGGACATGACCCAGCACCACTTCTTGAGGTACCCTATAGGGCTGGGCTCCTGGGCTCAGGGGATGGAAAAGAGAGTGGGCTGGTCAACCCTCTGAGCAAAAGCTTCCCCAAACATCAGGTATATGGAAAGAAGTAAAACCCTGACCCCTACAATCCCTAATCCCAGCAGCAGATATGGGTTAAGGTGGAGGAGTCCACCAAAGCAAGCAAAGCAAAGCAAAGAAAAAGAAATGGAAGGGAAAGAAAAAATGGAGAAAAGCCTACAGTACCAGTATTCCCAGGCGGTCTCCCATCCAAATACTAATGAGGCCCGACCATTCTTAGCTCCCGAGATCAGAGAATGGGTGCGTCCAGGGTGGCATGGCCTCAGACACGGGAGGCGACCTCTGGGAACCTCAAAAGCTTATGCCCGGCCTCCATTTCCCTCTCTCTCCCCTGGGCACCACCCCTTTCTCTGTCAGGCTTTCCTGGAGACTCCAAGGTGTTTGATGGGCTTCCACTTCATGACCCAAAGGTGGGGTGAGAGCACCCATTGCCAGAGCTGTGTTCCCTTCCCAGGTAGCCAAAAGGGGAGCAGTGCCACTTGCCAATGGAAGGACACCTGAGGCCAGACTAGGGCTACCCTTGGGCCCATAGGTCCCTGTGCGCTCAGCCCAGGTTCAGGTAGGCCCTGGCGGCACAGTGTACCTTGGGGAACTCTTTCCAGTACCTGGGGCCTGGGGAGGGAGGGCTTAGGAGCCAGCACACCTTCTGAGTGTGTCTGGCCTGGGACCACAGTGGGCAGGGGGGTTCCTACACTGGCCTGTACCTGAGACACACCCTGCCCCGATTTGGGGCATGGTTCATTGCTGCTACCATCCCAAGAGAGGCATGAGGCAGAGGGGAGGATCCAGCCATCCTCTAAGGCCAGGGTTTCAAATCAAAGGCAGGTACAAGGAAGGAAGCCAACGCCCAGCCCCATTAGACGCTGGTCTGAGCACAGCACAGCTAAAAGCAGAGGCACTAGAAAAGAAAAAATTGGGAAAATTGTACAGCACCTGGGATTCCCTGGCAGCCTCCCATCCAAGTACTAACCAGGCCCAACCCAGCTTAGCTCCTGAGATCAGACAAGATCCAGCACGTTCAGGGTGGTATGGCAGTAGATGTGAAAGCAGCCTCGGGGAGCCTCAAGAGCCCGTGCCTGGCCTCTGAACCCCTATCTCTCCTCTAGGCAGTGCCCCAATCTCTGTTGGGCTCTTCCAGGGTCTCGATCTGCCCACTCACCACCATCTCACGTCCTGGAGACAGAGCCAGGGCACCTGTTTGACAGGTCGGTGTTCACTCCCCAAGTAGCATTAAGAAGTGCCAGTGGCTCCCTGTGCAGGGACCCAGCACTAGGAAGGAGCTGCGACCTCCTTCCTGATCCAATAGTACCATCCCCACATGCCAAATCCGGGGTGGCCCCGGCAGAGTTCAGGATATCTTCAGGAACTCAGCCTAGTATTCAGGGGTGGGGACACCAGCCCAGGAAAAGGTACAATACTTCTGTGTGCATAGATCGAGGTCCCCAAGTGTGGCCAGGGATCCAACGATTGCAAATTTGGGTGGGACAGGCCCCTGTCCAACTTCTCAGAGTACCCTTCAGGCCTCGGTTCCTAGTCACAGTGGATAGCCCCCAAGAAGTGCTGGTCAACCCTCTGAGCAAGGAGTTCCCCCAAAGGCAGGTAGGTGAAAGGAAGTCAACCCCCAGTGCCTAGAAGCCCTAACACTATCCCCAAGTATGGGCGAAAGTAGAGGTGCCCACAAAAGAAAGCAAAGCAATGCAAAGCAAAGCAAAGAAAAAAAAGAAAGGAAAGAATGAATGGGGAAAAGCCTGGAGCACCCGGTACTCTGAGGCAGTCTCCCATCCAAGTACTAACCAGGCCAGATCATAATTAGCTTCCAAGATCAGATGAGATGGGGCGCGTTCAGAGTGGTATAACTGGGGTCGTGGAAGGCTGCTTCCAGGAGCCTCAAGAGCCTGTGCCTGGCCTCTGAATACCTTGCTCTCCCCTGGGCAGGGCCCCACTCTCTGTCGGGCTCTCCCCAAGGCTCCAAGGTTCCCCTTGGGTGCCCGCTTCTTGTAAGGACAACAACAAATTTAAAAACAAAAAACAACCAGGACTGATAGAAAATTGAACTGTATGGAAGTCCAACAAGCAAGGAGTTAAAGAAGAAACATTCATCTAGACCTGTAGGAGGGGCAGAGAGGGGCAGCCAGGTGGAAGGAACCCTTGGCAAGAGGGCGGCTGAAGGACCAGGTGAGGCAGTGGCTAGAGGACTTAATGAGGTGGCAGCCGGAGACCTGGGCACTCCCACATACCTGTCCTGATGAATGGGAGAATCAGCTGGGGAGCAAGACAAACTGCACAACCCAGAGTTCCAGCACAGGGAGATAAAGCCTCAAAGCCACTGACTGAAAACACCTGTGGGGGTTGAGTCAGCAGTGGGAGAAACACCCATACTCACAGGAGTCTTCTTCTAAGAGTCCCACAGGGTCCTAGAACATACACAAACCCACCCACCTGGGAATCAGCACCAGAAGGACCCAATATGCTTGTGCGTAGCAGGGGAAGTTACCAAAACCCGGCAGAGAGCAGAGCGAATGGCATCGTTCTCTCTTGGACCCGTACCCCAAGTACAGCATCACAAGGCAGCGACATGGGTCACCTGTCCTGGAAAAAAACTAAGGCTCCAGCTCTCATGATGTAACAGGCACACTGAGACCAAAAAAAAACCCTAGTCCTAAATCTAAACCTAACCCTTGCCTTAGCTGTAAACCTAAACCTAAATCTAGGAATAGATCTAACACTAATCCTAAACCAAATACTAACCCTAAACCTAACCTTAGTCCTAACTCTTACCCAAGACCTAACCTTTACCCAATCCCTAACCCTAAACATAACCTTTACCTAACCCTATCTCTAACCCTAACCCAAACCTAACCATAGCCCTAGACCTAAACCTAACTGTAGACCTAACCCTGACCCTACCCCTAGCTCTAGCCCTAAAACTAGCCCTTGTCCCAGACCTAACCCTAACCCTAACCCTAGCCTTAACCCTACTCTAGCCCTAGCCCTAGACATAGCACTAACCCTAAAACTAACCCTAACACTAGACTTAGCCCTACGCTAGCCCTAAACCTAACCATAACCCTAAATTTATCCTAACACTTGTCCTAGCCCTAGAACTAAACTTAGCCCTAGCCCTAGGCCTAGCTCTAACCATAGCTGTAAAACTTATGCCAACCATTACACTAACCCTAAACCTAACCATAGCCCTAGTCCTAGACCTAGCCCTTGTCCTAGTTTTTACCATAACCATTAACCTAATCCTAAATATAATCCCATTCCTACCCTTAACCCTAACCCTAACCTAACCCTAGCCATAGCCTGAACCCTAACCTTACCAGGCATGTCAAGCTCATTTTCACCGGGGTCCACATCAGCTTCGTGATTGCCTTCAAAGAGCCAAATGTAATTTTAGCACTGTATAAATGTAACTACTCCTTAACAGTTAAGCAAGAGCTTGGCACTACCGCTGGGTAGAAACAAGGTTCCGGGACAGATAAAACAAGATGGAGGGCCAGATTGTGTTTGCCACCTGTACCTTAGCCCTAACCCTATACCTAGCCCTAAATGAAAACTTAACCCTAACCCTAAACTAAACCCTAACTCTAGACCTAACCCTAACCCTAACACTATACCTAGACCTAGCTCTAACCCTAACCCTAACATTAACCCTAGCTTACCCATAACTCTAGCCCTAGCCCTAGATGTAGCACTGACCCTAAAACTAACCGTAACACTAGACTGAGCTCTGGCCCTAGCTCTAACCATAACCATAACCATAACCATAACCATAACCATAACCATAACTTTATCCTAATACTTCTCCTAGCCCTAAACCTAAACCTATCCATAGCCCTAGCTCTAACCATAGCTGTAACACTTACACTAACCATTACACTAACCCTAAACCTAGCCATAGCCCTAGCACTTACCCTAACCCTAACCCAAGCCCTAACCCTAAATCTAAACCTTAACCCTAATGCTAACACCCAGCCCTAACCCTACAGCTAAACCTAACTCTTACCCTAAAATCTAAATCCTAACCCTAAACTTAACACTAGACCTAGCCCTATCCCAGGCCATGACCCGAACCCTAACCCTAACTATAACCCTAGGCCTAACCTAAAGTAACCTGGCTCAAACCTTAACCCTAAACCTAGCACTAACCCTAACAATAAGACTAACCTTAACCATAACCCTATCCCCTAAACCTGACCCGATCCCTAAACATAACCCTAATTCCTAAACCTAACCCTAAACATAAATGTAACCCTAGTTCTGTACTTAACTCTAACCCTAATCCCAAACTTAGACCTAGAACTAACTCTAACCCTAAACTTAAGCTTAACCATAACCATAACCCCTAAACCTGACCCTAACACTAAACCTAGCCCTAGAACTAGCCCTAATCCTAACCCTAATACTAATACGAAACCTAGATATAGCCCTTACCCTAGCCCTAACCTTAACCCTAACACTAGACTTAGCCCTAGCCCTAACCCTAACCCTGGTAGTAACCCTAACCCTAACCATTACACTAAAGTTAAACTTACCCACAGCCCTAAGCCTACTATTAACAATAAACCCTAAACAAAGCCCTAACTCAAAACCTGCACCCTAACCCTAACATTAAGACCTAGCTCTAACCCTACAGCTAATCAAAGCCCTAACCCTGACCCTAACCCCAACACAAGCTCTAAACCTAACCCTAAACCTACACCTACACCCTAACCCTAACACTAACACCTAGACCTAATCCTACAGCTAAACCTAACCTTAGCCCTAGCACTAGTCATAGCCCTGGCCCTAGCCCTATCACCAACCCTAGCTAGCAATAACCCCTAAACCAAGCCCTAACCCAAAACCTACACCTTAACCCTAAAACTAACCCTAATCTAACCCGAGCCCTAGCCCTATTCCTAACACTCGACCTAGCCTGAGACATAGCCCTAACCCTAACCCTAGACCTAGCCCCAGCTCCTGTCCTAGCCCTAACCATAACCAAATACTAACCCTAACTTACCTTTACCCCTAACCCTAACCCTAACCCTAACCATAACCCTAACCTAAACCTAGGCATAGCACTACCCTAACATTGAGCCTAACCCTATACCTACCCCTAAATGAAACCCTAACGCTAATCCTAAACCTAACCCTAGTCCTAATACTAACACAAAACCTAGACCTAGCATTTACTATAGGCCGTTACTTAACCCTAACCCTAGCCCTAGCCCAAACCCTAACACTAACCTTAACACTAATGTTAGGGCTAGTGGGATCAGGGCTAGGGTTAGTATAATGTTGGTGTTGGGGTGAGAGTTAGAGGTAGAGGTAGAGTTAGTGTTAGGTTTAGGGTAGCGCTAGGGCTATAGTTAGGGTTAGGGTTAGTGTTAGGGTCGGGGATTAGGGTTAGAGTTAGTGTTAGGGTTAGTGTTAGGGGTTAGGGTTAGGGTTAGGTTTAGGACTAGGTTGAGTATTAGGATGAGTGTTAGGGTTAGGTTTAGTGTTCAGGTTAGGGTTAGGGCTGGAGTTAGTGTATTAGGTTTAGGATTACAAAAATAGGGTTGGGGTAGGACTAGAATAGGGCTAGGACTTAGGTTAGGGTTAGGGCTAGGGCTAGAGCTAGTGGTAGGGTTAGGTTTAGGGTTAAGTCTAGGTTTATGGTTAGTGATAGGTTTGGGGTTAGGGTAGGCTTAGGCTAGTGCTGGGGTTATGACTAGAGAGAGGGCTAGGGCTAGGGCTAGGGTTAGGGTTGGTGTTAGGGTTAGGGTTAGGGTTAGTTTTAGGGTTAGCATTAGGGCTAGGATTAGTGTTTGAATTATGGTTAAATTTAATGCTAGGTCTAAGGTTAGGGTTACAGTTCAGTTTATGACTAGGCTTGGGTTAGGGTTTGGTTTAGGTTTAGGGCTTAGGTTAGGGTTAGGATAAAGCCTAGGGTTGGGTTATTGTTGGGGTTATGGTTATGGTGAGGGTTAGGGTAGGGTTAGGGCTTTGGGCTAGGACTAGGGTGAGGGTTAATAATGGTGTTAGGATTAGAGTTAGTGTTTGAGCTATGGTTAATTTTAGGGTTAGGGTAAGGGCAAGGGATAGGGTTAGGTTTAGGTTAATGGTTAGGTGTAGAGCCAGGGCTAGGGCTATCGATTGGGCTAGAGTTAGGTATTAGGGTTAGGTTTAGGGATTAGGGCTAAGGTTACGGTTATGGTTTAGGGTTAGGGTTATGCCTATGTCTAGTTTTAGGGCTAGGGTTAGGGTAATGTTTGGGTTACTGCTAGGGTTCAGGTTTGAATTAGAGTTCAATTTAATGCTATGCCTAGGGATAGGGTTAAAGTTAGCGCTGGGTTTAGGCCTTGGGTTAGGGTTAAGGTTAATGCTGCAGTTAGGTTTAGGGTAAGAATTTGGTTTCAGCTTATGTTTAGGACTAGTACTAGGGTTAGGATTAGGGTTAGTTTAGGACAAAGGCTAAGGCTAGGGTTAGGGTTGGGTTTATGATTAGGGTTAGGGTTACATTTAGGGCTAGAGTTAGGGTTAGGGTTAAGGCTAGGTTTACATTTAGGTTTAGGGCCAGCTCTGGGTAGGGCTAGGGTTAGGCTAGGATTGGGGTTAATGTTAGTGTTAGTTTTAGAGTTGGAGTTAGAGCTAGATTTAGTGTTAGGGTTAAGGTTAGGGTTACAGTTATGGCTTGTTTTAGGGTTAGGGATTATAGTTAGAGTTTGTGTTGTAGTTAGGGTTAGGAGTTAGGATTAGTGTTAGGGTTAGGACTAGGACTAAGGCTAGGTTTAAGGATTGAATTAGGGTTAAAGTTAAGGCTAGGCCTGGGGTTAGGGTTAAATCTAGGATTAGGTTTAGTATTAGAGTTAGGGTTAGGCTAGAGCTAGGGTTAGGGTAATGGTTAGGGTTAAGGTAAAGTCTAGGGTTAGGGTTAGGTTTGGGGCTAGGGTTAGGTTATGCTTAGGGTGAAGGCCAAGGTTTGGATTAGGGTTAGGTTTAGAGTTAGTATTAGGGTTAGGGTTGGGCTAGGGTTATTAATAGAACTAGGCCTAGGGTTAGCGTTAGGGTTAGAATTAGGGCCAGGTTAGGGTTACAATTAATGCTAGCGTTAGGATTAGGGCTTTGGCTAGGATTAGTGTTAGGGCTATGGCTAGGGTTAGGGTTAGGGCTATGGCTAGGGTTAGGGTTAGGGCTATGGCAAGGAATAGATTTAGGATGAGGCTGAGGGTCAGGGCCAGGGTTACAGTTAGGGCTAGGTTTAGGGCTAGGGTTAGGGTTAAGGCTAGGGCTAGGCTACAAATAGGGCTAGGTCTAAGTTAGGTTTAGGGTTACAGATTAGGGTTAGTTTTAGAGTTAGTGGTTAGCGTTAGGGTTTGCTTTAGGGCTAGTTCTAGGGTTAGGTTTAAGGTTATGATTTGTTTTTAATTAGGGCCAGCGATAGGATTAGGATTTAGTTTATGGATAAATTTAGTGCTTGGGCTAGGGTTAGGGTTAGTTTTAGGTTTAAGGCTAGGGTTAGGGTTAGTTTTAGGTTTAAGGCTAGGGTTAGGGTTAGCATTAGGGCTAGGATTCGGTTCATAGTTAAGATTTGGTTATGAATAGTTTAGGGTTAAGGCCTAGGATAAAGGTTAGTGTTAGTGTTAGGGCTAGGGCTACAACTAGGTTAATTTTATGGTAAGGTTTATGGCCACAGCCAGGGTTATTTTTAGGGCTAGGGTTAGTGTTACATTAGGGCTAGGGGTGGGATTATGGCTAGGGCTGGGTTTAGTGCTAGGGCTATGGCTAGTGCTAGGGCTATCGTTAGGGTTAGGGTTAGGGTTAGGGTTAGGGATAAAGGTTAGAGTTTGCTTTAGTGCTTCATCTTGGGCTCGAGATAGAGCTAGGGCCAAGGCTAGGGTTAGGTTAGGGTTAGGTTTAGTGCTAGAGCTAGAGTTTGGCCTAAGGTTTGAGTTAGTTTTCAGGCAGCATTAGGGTTCCATTTAGGGCTCTGTCTAGAGTTAGGGCTAGGGCTTAGGGGAGGGTTAGGGCCAGGCTTGGGTTAGGGCTCGGTTTATGGTTAGGGTTAAGGTTAGGTTTAGGACTAGGACTACTGTAGGGTTAGAGTTAGAGTTAGGGTTATGGCTAGAGAAAGGGTTATCATTATTGTTAGGGCCAGGGTCAGGGTTAGGGTGTGGGTTTAGGCTAGGATTAGGCTCAGGATTAGGGTTAGGAATAGGGCTATGGCAGGGCTAGTTTTAGGTTAAGTTTAGGGTTAGAGCTCATGTTAAGGTTAGAGCTAGTGCTAGCATTAGGTTAGGGTTAGGGTTAGGGTCAGGGTCAGGGTCAGGGTAAGGGTTAGGGTTAGGGTCAGGGTTAGGGTTAGAGTTAGGGTTAGGGTTACGGTTAGGGTTATGTTTAGGGCTAGGGCTATGGCTAGGCTATATCTAGGATTATGGTTAGTTTAGGATTAGGGTAAGGGTTAGGGTTAAGGTCAAGGTTAGGTTTACAGCTAAGGTTAGGGTTAGGGTTAGGGTTAGGGCTAGAGC
This sequence comes from Macrotus californicus, assembly GCA_007922815.1. Classification (NCBI taxonomy): domain Eukaryota; kingdom Metazoa; phylum Chordata; class Mammalia; order Chiroptera; family Phyllostomidae; genus Macrotus; species Macrotus californicus. The sequence goes on along the minus strand of VMDR010016905.1, from coordinate 5,788 downwards.
TAAGGCTAGAGTTAGGGTTAGGGATAGGGATAGGGCTAGGGTTACAATTAGTGTTAGGTTTAGGGCCACTAATAGGGTTAGAGTTTGGATTAGTGTTAAGGTTAGGGTTAGGACTAGGATTAGGGTTAGGATTAGAGCTGAGCTAGGGCTAGGGTTAAGGCTTGGATTAGGGTTAGGGTTAGTGTTAAGTCTAGGGTTAGCATTAGGATTAGGTTTAGAGTTAGTATTAGGGCTAAGGATATAGCTAATTTTAGGGTTAGATTTAGGCCTAGGCCCAGGGTTATGGTTAGGGATAGAGTTAGGAGTTTATGTTAGGGGTAGCATTAGGGCCCCAGGGCCAGACTTAAGTTTAGGGTTAGGGTTAAGGCTAAGATTAGGGTTACTGTTAGGGTTAGAGTTAGGGCTAGGTCTAGTGATATTGCAAAGGTTAGAATTAGGGTTAGGGCTAGGGTTATTTTTAGAGCTAGGGTTAGGGTTTACTTTAGGGTTAGCAATAGGGCTAGGGTTAGGGTTACTTTTAAGGCTAGGGCTAGGGTTAGGTTAGGGTTAGGGTTAGGGTTAGGGTTAGGGCTAGGGATAGAGCCAGCCTTTGGATTCGGGCTAGTGTTAGGCCTATGGCAACTAATAGGTTTATGGTTAGGTTTAGGGCCAGGGCCAGGGTTACAGTTAGGGCTACATTTAAGGTTTGGGTTTGGGTTAGGGCTAGGGAGAGGACTAGGTTTAGGTTTTGGGTTAATTTTAGGGTTGGGGCTAGGGCTAGCATTAGCGTTAGGGTTAGGGTTAGTGTTAGAGTTAGTGCTATAGCTGGGCTATGGATAGCGCTAGGTGTAAGGTTAGGTTAGGGTTAGGGATTAGGGTTAGTGGTTATGGTTAGCGGTAGGGGTAGGGCTATGATCAGGTTTCGGGTTAGAATTTGTTTTAGGGCTAGGTTTATGATTAGGGTTATGGATATTTTTTTGATTAGGGCTAGGGTTAGAGTTAGCATTAGGGCTAGGATTAGGTTCATGTTTAGAATTTGGTTATGAGTAGTTTAGGGTTAAGGCTCTGGTTAAGGTTAGTGTTAGGGTTAGGTATAGAGGTAGGACTAGGGTTAGAATTAGAGTTAGGGTTAGCAATAGGGTAGGGTTAGGTTAGCTTTAGGTTTAGGGCCATGGATAGGGTTAGGGTTACACTTAGGTTTAGGTTTTGGGTTAGGTTTAGGATTAGTGTTAGTGGTAGGTTTAGGGCTAGGGCTAGGGGTAGGGGTAGGAGTAGGAATAGGGCTAGTTTTAGGCTTGGGGTTAAGGCTAGATTTAGGAGTTGAGTTAGGATTGGGGCTATTTTTAGGGTTAGATAGGGCTAGGCCTAGGGTTATGGTTAGGTTTAGGGCTAGGGTTAGGGTTAGGGTTAGGGTTAGGGCCAGGCCAGGTTTAGGGTTAGGGTTAAGGCTAGGGTTGGGGTTAGTGTTAATGCTAGGGCTATGGCTAGTGTTAGGGTTTGGGTTAGAGTTAGGGTTAGGGTTAGGGATAGGTTCAGACTTAGACTTAGGTTTACAATAGTGTTAGGGTTGGGCCTAGGTCTAGGGATAGGGCCAAGGTTAATGTTAGGGATAGGGTTGTTGCTTAAGGCAATGTCTCATGCTAGGTTTTAGGGTTACAGTTAGGGTAGGGTTTAGAGTTATGATTAGTGTTAGGGTTATGTCTAGGTTGTCGATTTAAGGTTATGTTTAGAGTGGTCTTCAGGCTATGATTAGGGTTAGGGCTAGAGTTAGGTTTATGGATAGAGTTAGGGTTAGGGTTAGGACTACGGTTTGGAATAGGGCACAGATAGGCTTAGGGTTAGGTTTATGGATAAAGTTCCCACTTGGTCTAGGGTTAGGGTTATGTTTAAGGTTAGGTTTAGGGCTAGGGTCAGGTTTTGTATTAGGATTAGGTTTATGGTTAGAGTTTGGTTATGAGTAAGTAGTTCAGGGTTAGGGAAAGGGTTAGGGATAGGACTAAAGCTAAGACTAGGTATAGGGTTAGGATTAGAGCTTAGGATAGGATTAGGGTTAGGGTTATGTAAGGGCTAGGGGTAAAGCTAGGTTTAGGGTAAGGTTCATGGTTAAGATTACAGGTAAAGTTCATTTTAGGGTTAGGTTTAAGGCTAGGGATAGGGTAAGGGTAAAGGGGAGGGTTAGTATTAGGGTTTAGGGTTAGGTTTAGGTCTAGGGTTAGGTTTAACATCAGGGCTAGTATTAGGTTCATGGTTAGGGTTTTGTTATGAATAATTTAGGGTTAGGGCCAAGGTCAAGGTTAGTGATAGGTTAGAGCTAATTTTAGGTTTAGTGTTAGGGCTAAGGTTAGTGTTAGAGTTAGTACTAGGTCTAGGGCTTGGATAGGGCTAGGGTTAGGTTTAGGGTGAGGGTTAGGGATTAGGGTTAGGGTAAGTGTTTGCAGTTAGGCTTAACATTAGCATTAGGGAAAGGACCACGTTTATGTTTATGTTTAGGGCTAGGCCTAGGGCTATGGTTAGGGTTAAAATTAGGTTTAGGGCTAGGGTTAAGGGGAGGGATAGGGTTAGGGGTAGGGGTAGGGTTAGGTTTCAAGCATCGTTAGAGTTGCATTTAGGGCTCGGTCTAGGGTTAGGGCTAGAGCTTAGGCTAATCCTAGGGCCAGGTCTAGTGTTAGATCTAGGTTAGGGTTAGGTTAGGTTTATTTTTCAGTTTAGTGCTACTTTTAGGGTACAAGTTAGTGTTATGGTTCGAGCTAGTGTTAGGGTTACAGTTAAGACTAGAGTTTGAGTTACAGTTAGGGTTAGGGTTAGTGTTAGGTTTCGGCTAGGGTTTTGGCTATGCCTAGGTTTAGTTCTAGGGCTGTGTTTAAAGCTCTGGTTAGAGTCAGGCTTATGAGAATGGCAGGGTTATAGTTAGTGCTGGGGCTAGGACTAGACAGGGTTAAGTTTAGGGTTATGTTTAGGATATGGCTAAGGCTAGTGATGGGGCAGGGTTTAGGGTTAGGATTAGTGGTTGGTGTAGGGTTATTGGTAGGGTTAGGGTTAGGTTTAGGGTTAGGGTTAGCTTTAGTGTTAAGTTTAGATCATTGGCTAGGGCTATGTCTATGGGTACGGAGAGCACTAGGGTTATGGTTTGGATTATGGTTAGGCATATGTCTAGGGCTAGGATTATGGTTATATTTAGGATTATGGCAATGGTTAAGGTTATGATTAGGACTTGGTCAGGGGTTTGGGCTAATGACCAATATACGGTTAAGGTGGGGGCTAGGGATTTGGCTAAGGTTAGGGTTAGGTTTATAGTTATGTTTAGTGTTAAGTTTGGAATTAGATTTAGGGCCAGGGCTAGGTTTAAGGTTAGGGTTAGGTTTTACATTAACACTAGGGCTAGGGATAGAGCTAGGGTTAGGGTTAGGGCTAAGGAAAAGTTTAGGGTTAGTGCTAGTCCTAGGGTTAGGATTAGGGTTAGGATTTTAAGTAGGGTTATGGCTAGGATTAGTGCTAGGGTTAGGGATGGATTAAATAGATTTAGGTTTAGTGTTGAGGCTAGGGAAAGGGCTAGGTTTAAGGTTATGGTTAGGGTTAAGGTTAGGGCTAGGGTTATGATTTGGGTTTGGGTTAAGTTTAGGTTGAGGGCTAGGGTTAGTGTTAGGGTTAAGTTCTGTTAGGGTTAGGACTAAGTTTCAGACTAGAATTAGGGCTAGGGTTAGGGCTTGGGCTAGGGCTACACTTAAGGATAGGGTTAGTGATAGGGCTAGGGCTAGGGCTAGGGCTAGATTTAGGGTTAGGTTAAGAGCTATATTAGTGCTAGAGCTAGGGTTAGGGTAAAGGTTAGGAATAGGGCTAGGGCTAGGTTTGGGGTTAGAGTTAGGTCTAGGCCTAGGGTTAGAGTTAGAGGTATGATTAGTGTTGCAGTTAGGGCTAGAGTTAGAGTTAGGGTTTGGGTTAGGGCCAGTCCCAGGGTTAGTGTTAGGGTTAGGGTTAGGGTTAGGTCTGAGTTCCTAGGGCTAGGGTTAGGGGTAAGTTTAGATCTAGAATTTGGTTTAGGGTTAATTTTACATTTAGGGTTAGGGTTAAGGTTTATAGTTAGGGTTAAGGTTTTACTTATAGTTAGGGTTAAGGATAGGGATCAAGTTAGGGTTAAGGTGAGAGTGTTAGGGTTACGGTTAGTGTTAGGGCTTGGTTTACAGTTAGGTTTTGGGCTGGGTTTAGTTTTAGGGTTCGGAGTAGTTTTGTGATTACATTAGTGTTAGTGTTAGTGTTAGGGCTAGGGTTAGGGTTAGGGTTAGGGTTAGGGTTAGGGAAAGGGATACATTTAGGTTTAGGTTTAGGGTTAGTGTTGAGGTAAGCTTTTGGTCTAGGATTAGGGCTATGGTTAGGGTTAGGTCTAGCACTATGACTAATGTTATGGTTAGGGTTAGGACTAAGGTTAGGGCTTGGGATAGGGATAGGGATAGTGTTAGCATTAGGGCTAGGGTTAGAATTAGTGTTAGGGTTAGGATAGAGTTAGAACCTGGCTAGGGTTCCAGCCAAGATGGAGGCATAGGTAGACACACTGTGCCTCCTTGCACAACCAAAAAAAGGACAACAAATTTTAAAACAAAAAACAACCAGAACTGACACAAAATCGAACTGTATGGAAGTCCGACAACCAAGGAATTAAAGAAGAAACTTTCATCCAGACCGGTAGGAGGGGTGAGACAGGCCGGAGAGAACTCGAGCAGCAGGGCGGCGGCTGGAGGATCCGGGCAAGGCACAGCTGGCCAGGAGAGGTGGCAGCTGCAGACCGGGCGTCCCACTCCCTTGTGCAGATAAACCGGGAGGAACAACTGGGGAGCGAGACAGACCCCACAACCCAGAGTTCCAGTGCAGGGAAATAAAGCCTCAAAGCCTCTGATTGAAAACTCCTGTGGGGGTTGAGGTGGCAGAGGGAGGAACTCCTGGACTCACAGGAGAGCTCGTTGGTGAGACCCACAGGGTCCTAGAGCATACACAAGCCCATCCACCCAGGAACCAGCACCAGAATCAGCACCAGAAGGGCCCTATTGGACTGTGGGTAGTGCAGAAAGTCACTGAAAACCGGCAGAAAGCGGAGCAACTGCCATTGTTCCCTCTCGGACCCCTCCCCCACAAACAGCGTCACAACGCAGCGACGTGGCCGCCCTGCCCTGGTGAACACCTAAGGCTCTGCCCCTTACTATGTAACAGGCGCGCCAAGACAACAAAAATGGCCCAAATGGGAGAACAAATCAAAGCTCCAGAAGAAATACAACTAAGTGACGAAGAGATAGCCAACCTATCAGATGCACAGTTCAAAACACTGGTAATCAGGATGCTCACAGACTTGGTTGAACTTGGTCGCAAATTAGACGAACAAATGAAGGATACAATAAGGGAAATGAAGAAAAATGTACAGGGAACCAACAGTGATGGGAAGAAAAACGGGACTCAAATCAATGGTGTGGACCAGAAGAAAGAAAGAAACATTCAACCAGAACACAATGGAGAAACAAGATTTCGAAAAAACGAGGAGAGGCGTGGGAACCTCCAGGATGTCTTTAAACATTCCAATTTCTGAATCATAGGGGTGCCAGAAGGAGAAAAGGAAGACCAAGAAATTGAAAACTTATTTGAACAAATAATGAAGGAGAACTTCCCTAATTTGGTAAAGGAAATAGACTTCCAGGGGGTCCAGGAAGCTCAGAGAGTCCCAAAGAAGTTGGACCCAAGGAGGAACACACCAAGACACATCATAATTACATTACCCAAGATGAAAGATAAAGAGAGAATCTTAAAAGCAGCAAGAGAAAAGGAGACA